>VDFB02215900.1:0-2500 GCA_007258455.2 Sequoia sempervirens
ACCCTTTCAACCTTCACCCTAGACCCTAGACCCTCAACATTGAGCCCTAAACATGGACACTAAACCTTGGGCCCCAAACACTTGACCGTCGACCTTGAACCCTTAACCCTTAACCTTGGACCCTGAACCTGGACCCTTGGATGCTGAACTGTGAGCATGGACCCTGAACCCTGAACCTTGGACCTTGAACCCTGACCCCGAACCCTCCGACCTACACCCTCGACGCTCGACACTTGACCTTGGACCTTGGACCTTGAACCCTGAACCTAGACCCTAGACCCTAATCCCTTGACCCTTAACCCTGGACCCTGTACATTGGACCTTGAACCGTGAAGGTGATCGGATGGGACTTCGGGACGGGACCCGCTTTTGGAACACGAGTCTTGGATCCCATTTTTCGGACACATTTTTTGGACCTTGAGCCATGAAGCTGATCGGATGGGATTCGGGACGAGACCCACTTTCAAAACATGAGTTTTGGATCCGATTCGTGGGACCCACGTTCGGACCTTGAACGCTGGACCTGGAACCTGGACCCCGAACCCTTAACCTTGGATCCTAGACCTCAAAACCTAAACTAGGACCCCTGACCCTGATTCTTGAACCCTGAACCCTTTCAACCTTCACCCTAGACCCTAGACCCTCGACATTGAGCCCTAAACATGGACACTAAACCTTGGACACCAAACACTTGACCGTCGACCTTGAACCCTTAACCCTTAACCTTGAACCCTGAACCTGGACCCTTGGATGCTGAACTGTGAGCATGGACCCTGAACCCTGAACCTTGGACCTTGAACCCTGACCCCGAACCCTCCGACCTACACCCTCGACGCTCGACACTTGACCTTGGACCTTGGACCTTGAACCCTGAACCTAGACCCTAGACCCTAATCCCTTGACCCTTAACCCTGGACCCTGTACATTGGGCCTTGAACCGTGAAGGTGATCGGATGGGACTTCGGGACGGGACCCGCTTTTGGAACACGAGTCTTGGATCCCATTTTTGGGACACATTTTTTGGACCTTGAGCCATGAAGCTGATCGGATGGGATTCGGGACGAGACCCACTTTCAAAACATGAGTGTTGGATCCGATTCGTGGGACCCACGTTCGGACCTTGAACGCTGGACCTGGAACCTGGACCCCGAACCCTTAACCTTGGATCCTAGACCTCAAAACCTAAACTAGGTCCCAAAAATCGGCTCCGAAAATGGGTCCCAAAAATTGGCTCCGAAAATCGGGCTCCAAAGATCGGCTCCGAAAATGGGTACCAAAAATTGGGTCCGAGAATCGGGCTCCAAAAATGGGGGTCCCAAAACTCGACTCCGAAAATCGAGCCCAAAAAAAGAGTCCAAAAAAAAGGGACTGCATTGAGATCCAGCGCATGTCTGAGTCGTCCAAGTCGCCCAAGTCGCCAAGTCTCGTCCAAGTCTCGCCAAGTCTCGCCAAGTCGCCGACGTATATATATATATATATATATATATATATATATATATATATATGTCACCTCTCGAGCTCTGGGGCGGGGCAGGACACTTGATGCAAGGATGGGGCGGGTCAAGACTTGACGAGGGCTCTCACCTCTCCCGGCGCCCCCTTCCGGGGGACTTAGGCCCGGTCGTCGTGAGGCCTTCTGGACTACAATTCGGCCGGAGCCGCGATTTCATGCTGGGCTCTTCCGGTTGTTCGCGTTACTAGGGAATCCTGGTAGTTTCTTTTCCTCGCTTAGTGATATGCTTAAACTCGGCGGGTATTCCCGCCTGACCTGGGGACGCGACAGGGACCCGGCATGCCCGCACAATGGCAGGCCGCCGCGGCCCAACTAAAGTTCAACACTTGGCCTCGTCCGCCCCGCGCAAACCAACGCCGACCCACATAGGCCACCGTTCGTCGCGACAAGGCGACGGACCTCGTGCTCATTTCAGCCGACCGCACCTCTGGTGGGCACGGACGACCATCTCCGCTCCTCCGTTCGAGAGGGCGATTTTGAAGTGCGACGCCCAAGCAGACGTGCCCTCGGCCGAAGCCTCGGGCGCAACTTGCGTTCAAAGACTCGATGATTCACGGGATTCTGCAATTCACACTAAGTATCACATTTCGCTACATTCTTCATCGTGGCGAGAGCCGAGATATCCGTTGCCGAGAGTCGTGTTTTAATTTTCATATTTTCTGGCGACCAAAATGCTCAAGGCATTCGAGCCGCGCTCCAATCTTTGGATTTCTTGGTGCGGGTCGCCCCGATGTGTAGGGTGTTGACACAATCGATCCGCCAACGCCCCCGAGGTCGAGAGGCCTTGCCTCCCCCTCGAAGGGGCCGTTGGGGAAAGACGTGTCCCCGCCCCATCGCATCGCTTAAGTGGACGCAGCCTGGAGAGGACCGCGCGGCTAAACGAGGGGTCCTGCCCCGCGAATCTCACGAGTGCACTCGTCCGCAGCAAAGTACTCACCAACCGACATGTTGTCCCCTAGGCGACGCAACGGGGGGTTGCGGCAGTCC
>VDFB02215900.1:7500-16276 GCA_007258455.2 Sequoia sempervirens
TCAACCTTTCATTTTCCCTTTTCAATTCCCTCTTTGTCCGAGTCTCCTTCCTCAACCTATCCAGAATCACAGCACTCGACCCCTCGAATTCCTCAATGTCTTGTTCTAGGGAAGCTGGCCCAAGGTTGATGGTTTGGACACTGTAATCCTGGCCCATTACCTCTTCTCTTGTTTTATCTGCAGCAGGGGTGGCGATGTGTACTACACGGTTATGCACCTCATCCCTTTCCACCCGGGAAATTATCCTAGCTGCCTTCTTCTTTTTCCCCTTTCCAATCTGAGATAACATTGCATCCCAGTCGAGAGGAGTGTCCTCTACTATTACCTGTTTCTTCCTTGCTATTTCTTTTTCTAACCAGTCCGGGGCTACAGGGTCCGTCCGGATTCCTTCTGTGCCAGCTTTCCCCGGGCCTTCTGTGGCTCTCTCCTCTTCTGTTACTACCACCTCGACTTCTCCTTCTTCTGTTGCCTTGCCATCATCCTTCTCTGGGAGGTGTTCACCTTGGTCCATCTCCTCAAATCGCAACTCAGGAAGCACCGGCGATGGAGTTCCAGCGGGGATGCTCTTCTCTGGTTCTGGAGATCCGCGGCCCTTCTCACTCTCCGGAGAGTCTTCGTATTGCACCAAGGGGGAAGTGTGCCCCTCTTCTGTCTCTACCTCGAGCCCGGCAGCCTCACTGAATAATGCCCCTTCCTCAAACGGCTCGGCTTCTCCGCTGATTTCCTGCTCATCCGGATTTACCGGTTCTGTTACACCCTGCGGAGGAGAGACAGGCCTGTCCTGTTCAGTGGCTGGCAATATTGGAGAAGAAACCTTCGGCTGTGCAGCATCCTTTGGGGACGGAGTTCTGGATCTTCTGGTGTATACTTTGGTCTTCTCCCCTCCGGAACTTTCTACATCCACAACCGGAGGCTCATCCTCCGAAGTCGTTTGGCCTTTCTTTTTCTCCACCCTTGTAGTTCTGGCCTTCTTGGGCGGTGGAGGAACATCCTCCTCCTCAGCCTTCCCCACCTCCTCCTCGTCCGAAGACCTGCTGATAGTCAGGGTCTTCCACCTGCGTTTGCCGATAGGTTTCCTTTTCGCCGCAGGTTGAGTCCCCTTAGGGCTTCTGACCTTGATTTTGAAAGGAGAGGCTTTGGCTGTTTTCCCTTTGGGGTCCTCTTCCCCGGATTCCTCTGAAGTGGACATGGGGTTGAGATTCCCCATCAGGTCGAAAGTGAGGGGAACACCGGCATTTTCCAACACCCAGACCTCGTGTTTGATCCAAGCAAAGGTATATTTTAGCACCGGAGCCATTAAGTCCTCCAACTCTGTCACCTCAGGCTCATTCCAGTCAATATCCGCTACTGACCTATCCTTGATGTGCTCATAGACATGGTCTTGGACCAATTTTCCATCATCCTCCAGCTGATCCGGAATCAGCTTCACATTGTACTGCCTAATTGCCTCCACTGGCAGCCGGGAATACCTTTTCCTTCGTGCATCAAGGTCATCCTTGATGTTGACCCAGTAGTCCTCCAAGTCCTCCTTGTGCCTGTATTCCCGGGTAGCCCTTTTCTGTGCCCCTCCGGTGATGTCAAAATTCATTCTCTTTGAATGGAAAGAGAATCCATAGGCTGCCAATTCCTCACCTGCAGTATGAGCTGATTGAATGGAAGGACACATCACATCCACGCCAATCCCAAGAGGGAAGTCACCTCCAAAACCAGTTTTATGTTTCTCCTTCTTGACCACCGTATCGAACTCACAAATTTGTCTCACGACCTCCAGTAGCACTATGTGGTCAGTAGGATACCTGGGCAATCTGTAGGGAGCAACGGGGCATCCATCAATCCGGAGATAAGTGAAAGTGGGGAACTGGATGAACCAGGCCCCGTAATTCCTAATCAACCCCCTAGCCCCATCGGACAATCTGATGTGCTCCGCATTCTGAAGGGTCCGGGTAATGTGCATAGTGAAGGCATCGTTGGCCCTCCTATAATCTCCGTGTCCGAGGTGCAATTCCGGATAGACCTCATAGATAATGTCCTGTCCAATAGCTCCTGCCGGAGTCAGTCCCTTATAGGGATAAGAGATGGCCAGTATATATATAACAAAGGAGGACATGGTGAACTTCTTTCCTTCCAAAACATTCCTCAGTTGCCTATCTATTTCCGCACTGATAAGTCCTGCCCAGTGGTAATTCGTTCCTTGGCCTATCTTGGTGATCACATGGACCATCCAACTTTCCAATACCCCGGCAGTTTTGAGTCCGGCCACCCTGCTCAACAGTGTGATGGCATCATAAATATCCGGCCTGAACTTCACCCTGTGCAACTGTTTGGGCAATTTAGAGTGGTGAGACTTGGGCTTCTCAAGCCATGAGTTGATAAGCTGTTGAGCCTTAACTGGCTCGTTCTCATAATACGTGCGAGCAGTGTCAATGTTTAGGGCGCAGACCGAGGGGAGATCCGGCATGCTGAAAGCTCGGGCAATGGAGGCTGGACTGAAATTTGCCAACACCCGCCCCTCAGTACTAACTACCATCTGTGTGTCAAAGGCGTACTGCCTAGCACACTCCAAAATCAGCTCGTAACACTGGACTGCTGGAGGGAACCCTGCCACGTGTACCAACCCTGAGTTCATCATCCCTTGCCTCAATGCCGATTGGTCCTTCTCAGCTGTTCTCTGTTTGAATTCTTCATAACGCCAGGCACCAACGTTGGTATCAGACACATCTGCCCACACGGAAGATATCTTACTCTCTGGGACCTGACTCCTCATGTCTAATCTCAATTTTTCTGTCTCGGAAACTGCAGATGCCCCCGCACCACCTTTGGACTTCCCAGCAGCAGCTTTGCTTGATTCAGCCTGCACATCCAAGAACTATTATTAGAATCTAATTATTAAGCTCATATTCATCCAAAAGGTTAGCATACATCATACAAATCTATTAAAACCAAATGCCAATTGCCAATTTTCCGAGATCCGGAGAAATCAAATAATCCGGGAAAATCGTATAATCCGGGAAAATACATTCGGGGCGGAATTCCGGAGAAATCCGACCCAGACGGACTCCTGCCACCAAAGCACTATTAGCCATGTAAATCATTAATATGCTCGAAATCAAAGGAAAATCATCAATTTTACTCCTTGGCAATCAAGAAATAGGCATCAACAATCACTCCACCAATTCCCTCATCGAAATATACAAAAGAATGCAATCAGACAGGAAATCCGGAAAAATCCGAATGGGACGGACTTTCGCGGACAGCATCAAATGCACCGGAAATTAACTCTGTCCGCGGAATAAAAGGAAACCGGGAAAATCCGGGAGACCAGAAATTCCGCGACAGCCTCGGAAACCCGAAAAATGGCAAAACGTGCACCAGCACAGGAGCGACCACAAGATCCTCAATACCAAAGCTCGAATGAACCCAAAACCGACGACAATTACCAGACTCGAATATGCAAAGAGTGTCCAACACTCAGAAGCACTCAAAGGAAGGATCCCATACTTAAAATGACGATGCCCTAAATCGAACAATCACATATCCGCCATTAGAACCAGAGCAAGCTTTTAGGGTTAAAATATCAGTTCGGGATTTACCTAAAAAGCCCTCTAATCCTCACAGGACGGGGAAGCCAACATAAAACGAGGCAAAAGTCATTCAAACACAAGATCAAATCATCGCACCAGCCGAGACACCCAGAAAACCCTAAATTCGCATGGCAACACATCCCGCACCCAAAACAATTAAGCAACACGACCCAGAATTCCGTCTAAAGTGTAAATATGCAATCAAGCGTATAAATGGAACTCATAGGGCACGAGAGATGGGCTTCAAAATAAAAAAAACGGATCAAACCGACTGAATAAATACGACACCCAAAGTCAAAATATGAGCCGACCCCAAAATTTAACAACGCCCAGTACAAGAAAATCAGAAATCACCATGCAAACAAACGGAAAGGCGACGAATACATACCATGGATCAAGACGAGCAGAAATCGAGCTTGGAAAATCAATCCACGTGACAACACGTCCAGGCAACGAGATACTGGCAGCAACACTCAAGCAATCCACGCACAAACAATCCAAGACCAAACCCCAAAGCTCAAACGAAAGTTCCGAATCGCCAGAGCAGAAAACAAGGAAGCATTCGAAGTTAGAATGAATCAGAAAACGCCCTAAATTCGCCCTTATACCCGTCTGAACCAAGATACCTCAGCCATTAATGCGCGAAAAGACGTTTCTGACAAGTCCGGAAACCCGTGCCCCAAGTGGAATTTCGGAAAATCCCAGAATGCGCGGAAACACAGACTTCGCGGAAATGCAAAAACCGGGGAAATAATGAGGACCGGGATTTTGACAGAATCCGGGAAAATCCGATAGGACCGGAAAATCCCGAAGTCAGGAGAAAACCCGGAATCGGAGAATTCGGCAAGAGACGGACAAGGAAACCAGGGCCGGAGAAATCCGCCGGGGGCGGAGAATCCCGGATCCAGGTGAAAACCCGGATTTGGCCAAAAACTCAATTTCGAGCAATTGCAATCTTAGGGCAAGGGCAAAGCCAGCAAGACCAACATGTCAAGACCCTAAAATGATAAATCCAATAAAATCAAAGGTCAAAGACCAAAAAGAGAGGGTCCCCACTCCCAGTGGGGCGTGTGTGCAAAAAAACTGCACAACACCACTCAAGGACATCCATTTCCCAGGTATATGCCCCCTACGCACTTTTTGTGGCGCACCCCGCACGGACAAATCCCGCCTCGACCAGCATAAGTAAATCCCCCTCGGAGCAAGGCCTTGGGCACAAATCATCCACCAAAAATGTAGCTCAACGGACATAGAACGCCTACCGCGGGCCGGAGCATGGCGACGCGCAGCCTCGCAAGGGACGTTTACACGTACCCAAAACGGGGTCTCCGAGCCGCCCATGACCACCAGACCAACGTGAACAGGCTTTTGCCTCGGAAAGGGACCGCCACATTCTCGGGGACGGAGTTCGATTGCAACAATGCAACGTGCCAAAGATGAAAAATCAATGGCACAAATGCTAGTAACGTGCACTTTCGGACCAACGCATCATTCGAAGACAACCGCCAAACATCGAAAATGTCGCGCTACTTTACGACAGGCGTGCATGGCGAATGCCAACCGAATACAAAGGCGAGAGAGCCTCCGACTGCACCCTACAGAGCACAATGGAGGAGCTCATTCCAAACCGTTGTTTCGCAAATACCATCAAGGAACCGGCACAAGCGCACACAATCGTCCTCGAGAGAGGAGAATTCGAGTGATAGGTCTAATCCAAAAGCTCCGAAGATTGCCTCCAGGAACAATCGAGAAAGAACCGATTGCATGTTGTCAAGTCTGTTACTGGGCGGACATGACTTGTGAGTAGGAAACCGGGCAGCCGTCTCAGTGGCCCGAGGCCAAAGCTACGACTGACTCGAATTACCCCGACAATCATCATGCCACTCTTCGCAGACAGAATATCGCGCCGCTTTTCAACTTTTTCACACCGTCCCGGGAATGCAAGAGAAACCACCACGCATTGCAATCGGCTGTCGTTGGCAGAGTGCGGCACTCGAAGAGACACCAAGAGCTAGAAGAGGGCTCCCAACAATCCAATTGGAGCCCGGCATGGACGAGTTTAGAGCCGACTACCAGTGCCGACCCTTTTCCCGCGATGCGTCCAATGTCCAGACCCCCTCAGAAAATGCAGAAGAGCCCCCTACATAGCTACCGGGTGTACTTGTGACGGTAGTGAGGATGGGTTTTCAAGTGAGAGGGCGGGGGAGTTGCAGTTTTGGAGTGAGAGCAAATCGGAAGGGGGTAACACTTTGAAATGATTGGGGGGTGGAGCGGAGCATTTTAGTAGGAGCGTTGTGTAGTTGGCAGGGCGCAAGAGGGAGCGGGAGAATTCGTGATGGGGACAAAAATGGAGCGCGCCCTCCTAAGCAACCCGAGAGTTAAAGCGGAGGCTCCCAAGGAATCTCTTTACCGAAGCCGATTTGGACGAGTCTGGATCAGCTACCAGTGCCGATCACTCCCCGGGATGCGTCCAAACCATACCACCGTTCCGAGACGCTAAGAGAGCCTACACATTAACAGTCGGGTGTATATAGGACAATCCCAAAAGCTAAACAAGGGCTCGCCTACTATAGATCAAGACATGGACGAATCGGAAAGGCTACCAGTGCCAATCCGTTCCCGCAAATGCGTCCAATGTCGAGACCGTTACGAGACGCAGTGAGAGGCCCCTGCATAGCAATCGGGTGTCCTTGGTGGGAAGGCAAGAGGGAACTCGAATTTGGTGAAGGGGAAGCTGCAAGGCGGGGCAGAATGCTGGTGGAAGGATCGCAAGCCGAATTGCAACATTTTCACTCCCTTTTAGGGAGTGGCACTCCTCCGGGCTGGAGCGGCTTGCGGACTGTTCCTAAGTCCGTTAGGGCACAGCCAACTCCGAGAATGGGGCAACCGAGTAAGATGCTCGTTGAGAGCAAATCGCCATACTTGCCGGACTCATTCAGTACAAAGGATTCCTGTGCAGTGTTTCCCACGAAGTCCCCTACTTGGGCACGACATGGACGAGTTTGGAACGGCTTCCAGTGCTGCCCGTGTTCGCGAGTTTCGTCCGATGCCGAGACCGTTCTGGGAAGGCGAGGGAGCCGCTGCACAGCAATCCGGTGTACCGCATGCATTCGTATCGGGCGACCTGAGTGCCCCTCAAGCGTGAACGCGATGCTGCTCGATTGAAACCGACCGCAAAATCCTTCATCCGTTCGAGCAGCATCGCGGTCACGCTTGAGGGGCACGCAGCGGGGTCATGCCGAATGACACATGTCCCCTATATAAGCTATTTGTCCGAATCCCAGGCATCGGTAGGATGACACCGAGAAACGTCCAAGCCCCCCCGTTTCTGACTTTTTCGCAAACGCCGTAGGCACTCAAAAATTGGTCCCTCCCCAGGCACCCAACCGCTACACGGCGGCTCCAGACTCATCCCTTACTCGGTCCCGACAGAGTTGGGGAAAGGCTACCAGTGCCCCACCCCTTTTTCCGAGATGCATCCGCTACCGAGACCGTTGGGAGAATGCCAGAGAGCACCCGCATAGCAATAAAGTGTCCTGGGTGGGGACCTGCACGGACTGTTCCTAAGTCCGTTACGGGACGGGACATCCAACTCCGAGAATGGGGCAACCGAGTAAGATGCTCGTTGGGAGCAAATCGCCATACTTGCGGGCCTCATGCAGTACAAAGGATTCCTGTGCAGTGTATCCCACGAAGACCCTTACTTGGGCAAGACATGGACGAGTTTGGAACGGCTACCAGTGCCGCCCGTGTTCGCGAGTTTCGTCCGATGTCGAGACCGTTCTAGGAAGGCGACGGAGCCGCTGCACAGCAATCCGGTGTACTGCATGCATTCGTATCGGGCGACCTGCGTGCCCCTCAAGCGTGACCGCGATGCTGCTCGATTAAAACCGACCGCACAATCCTTCATCCGTTCGAGCAACATCGGGGTCACGCTTGACGGCCACGCAGGGGCGACATGCCGAATGACACATGTCCCCTATATAAGCTATTTGTCTGAATCCCAGGCATCGGTAGGATGACACCGAGAAACGTCCAAGACCCCCGATTTCCAACTTTTTCGCTCAAGCCATAGGGACTCGAAAATTGGTCCAGCCCCAGCCACCCAACCGCTACACGGCGGCTCCCGAGTCATCCCTTACTTGGCCCCGGCAGAGTTGGGGAAAGGCTACCAGTGCCACTCCCCTATTCCGAGCTGCATCAGCTACCGAGACCGTTGGGGGAATGCCAGAGAGCACCCAAGTAGCAATAAAGTGTCCTGGACGGGGACCTGCGCAGACTGTTCCTAAGTCCGCTACGGGAAAATCCAACTCCGAGAATGGAACTGGCAACGGTAAGATGCTCGTTGAGAGCAAATCGACATACTTACCCGGCCTCATGCATTACAAAGTTCTGTGCGGTGTATCCACGATGTCCCTTAACCCAGACCACGACCGCGGACGAGTTTAAGGCGACTACGATTACGCCCGTGTTAGGTTTCGATCAATAATGAGGCAATTCTAAGGCCCAGAAATGACGCCTGACAATCCGGTTATCTTGCATACGTCGCTATCGGCGACTGTGCCCCTCAAAGCGTGACAGCGTCTTTGCTTTCGATTAAAACCGACCGCACAATCCTTCATCCCGTCACGAGCAGCATCAGCGTACGCTTGAGGAGCGAGGGAAGAACATCTGAATGACACATGTCCCCTATATAAGCTATTTATTATCCGAATCAGTCGGTAGGATGACAAAGCGTCAAGCCCCGATTTCCAAATTTTTCGCGCACGCCGTAGCCTCTAGAAAATTGGTACCTCCCCAGGCACCAAACCGCTACACGGCGGCTCCCGAGTCATCCCTTACTTGGTCCCGGCATCGTTGGGGAAAGGCTACCAGTGCCCCACCCCTTTTCCGAGCTGCATCCGCTACCGAGACCGTTGGGAGAATGCCAGAGAGCAACCGCATTGCAATAAAGTGTCTTGGGGGGGACCTGCACGGACTGTTCCTAAGTCCGTTACGGGACATCCAACTCCGAGAATGTGGCTACCGTGTAATAAGATGCTCGAAAAGAGCAAATCGACATACTTGCCGGCCTCATGCAGTACAAAGGATTCCTGTGCATTGTATCCCACGAAGTCCCTTACTTGGGTACGACATGGACGAGTTTGGAACGGCTACCAGTGCCGCCCGAGTTCGCGATCTTCGTCCGATGCCGG
>VDFB02215901.1:0-14863 GCA_007258455.2 Sequoia sempervirens
ATACCTTAAATTTTGGACAAAAATTATTATTATTAACAAAACTAGTGATTTATAAATTTAAATTGTATTCAATGTAGAAAATGTGATTTATTATGAAATTTTTTATTCAAAAATCATTCTCCTACTATTATTTATTAAAATAATCGATAATTAATTAATTGAGATTGGAAGTAATGGATACATTATAAATAATGAATTTTACATTTTTGCAATCAACTTTCACCTACAAATTATTGATATTGAAATGCAAAAAACAATCTCCTAATATACACAAATGCTTTTTAATCTATGTTGCATTGCTTGTTGCTTAACAATTAACAAGTGCAAACATTCTACAATGCTTGGAAAAAATGTAGAGATGATATCTTTTACTCCACACATAACTTTCCTTGCCTTTCAAATTCACTTTGCGATCTACCTTTCACGGTAGATGCATGTTGTGCATGCGACTGTTAGTATATTAAAAAATCTAAAATAAGTGCAATAAAGGTTTAATTTTTTTATTTTATTTTTTACAAATTCCATTTATGTACATTCGTCATAATTATGTCCTGACCACTTATGAGATATTCCAAAACAAAGTACACCGCAAAAGAAGAGAGTTTAAAATTCAAGTAGGGACAAAAACCAATTAATTTTTATTTTTTAAAATTTTGAAACAATACAAAAGTTTACCCTTATTATAGGATGTACCTCTTATATTGCATGTTAGAGTAATCAGACACATTCTTCTTACTTGTTTATTAGAGAACATAGACAGACATATTCACTTTCTTCTTCTGATGCTAAGTTGAACCGGCACAAAATCGGTAGCAGTGAAAATTAGAAAAATAAGCATACGGTGCATGGTGAGTTTGAAGGAATAGGTTAAGCGATCAACAGGAGGGAAGATCTTTGGGCGGAGGAAGAAGAGATTGAGATCTGCCTCCATTTCCATTTAAAACAATCCATGCCATCTTCAATCCCCAACTGGTATGCAGCTCGAGATGACAATGCATAAACCATACTCCTGCAATTACATACAGTCGGTTGGATAATATTCATGTGAAACAAGAACAATATTATTGAAACTAAATGAGCGATTGAAGGTAGCATTAAGTGATGATAGTAATACCTGGATTATCAGCTAGGAATCGGAGAGCCACCCAACCTCCACTGGGAACTCCAATTGTGTTTCTCTCGGGAGGATCCACCAGATTAAAGTTAGAGGGGTCAGTGCTTGAATTGTAGTTTCCCACACCTTGACCCACTACGAAGAAGTTGAAGCCGTGCAGATGCAGAGGATGGCTCTCGAAGGTCACAATGCTGGTGTCCTGCAGAACTAGCTGTATGCTAGTATTGAAGGGAACCACTTCGACTCTGGTATCGTTGAGGGTTTGTGTGTTGTTAGGAGGCGTGCCCGTGTAGTTGAAAGGAAATGGCGGATTGTCAGGGAAAGTGGTATTGTAAACTCCATTGGACTGGTTAAAGTAGTATGCTTGAAGAAGAGCAGTGGTGGGAAGAGTGAAGGATATGTTGTTAATGGAGGCTGTAAATTTGGTGTTGTTGGGGCCTTGACATGTTTGTCCTTGGGGACACGGATTCAACCCCAACCCCACTGTGAATAGGAACTATCTATCCACCTTCCGAGGAACAGCTGCTGCTGGAAATTTTGGATTGCCCAAGCTTCTCATCTTTTGGCTAAAATTGGCAACAAAGGAGGTATCATTCGGGGCTGGAAGCACTGGTTTCATCATAGGAAGAGAGGATGAGGACGAATTAACTGCTGTCCCATTGGAAACATACTCCAAAATTCCAGAACTGGTTGAGTTATCAAAAGCTGCTGTTCCCGTAGCGAAAGGGCCTGCATACACGAGGAATGTGGCATTGGGTGGCTGAGATTTAGCTGTCAAGAGGACGTTGGTAGTCTGGCCAGGTGTGATAACAATAACATTGGCTTGAAAAGGCTTAACATACACAGCGTCCGCTTCTACCACAGTCAATGTATGGTTGGCGATACCGAAAAACAATTCACCATTAAGCGCAACATTAACTATGTTGGGAAATGTAATTTCTCCCTCAAATGAGATGTAAAATATTAATTAAATTAGAAGTTTCTAGAGGTTCCAGCTGGACTAGAGATTAGGAATTAAGTAAAATTTGGTAAAGTTCTAGAAGTTATTTTTATGTCGATTAGGGTTGGATAAATTCTAGAAGTTTAGGGTTAGGTAAATTCTAGAAACTTATTTTATGTCGGCCAAGGTAAAATAATATGTCAGCCTATATTCTAGATTATTCTAAATGTATCTAAAGTCCTCTATATAAGAGGAAGATGTAAACCAGTTTTGGGCAAGCAATAAAATACAAATATTTGGAGCAGCAACTCGTGTTTTATTTGTGTGTGTTTATTCATGAATTGCTGAGTTCATATTTGCTTATTAATGTTGATCTAGATATTCACCCTTTCAAAGTGTAATGAACAGGTTGGAAAATACTGGGACAGGGTAAGCAGGCAGATCATGGGGAGTTCTGTGCGTGGCGGAGGACAGGTGTGGTGATAAGTTGTATGTTCAAGAACACAACCCATTAAGGGAAGGAATTTGCAGGAGATTAGTTGGAGATGGCTATCTAGTTTAAAGTTGTCGAGTTTCTTGTATTTGCAAGGAGTAAAATTTCTATGAGTTTATAATGAAAAGGTCTGCCCAGAAAGAGACATAGCCAAGGATGATGGCAAAGCATGACAAAGGAGGTCGCAGTTCAAGCCTCGCTAGTTTATGAAGGGTGCAGCCATTTAAAAGTCCAGAAATCGGTAAAAGTAGTTGCCTGTGAAGAAAAGGCAGCAACCATATTTGAATTTTCTTGGAGATTTGTAGGTAACTGCCAAGTATAATTGTTGTTTTTTATATTCATAGATTTAAGTCTATTATTACAGATTGCAGTAAGCTGAAATTGTTTGAGGAAAGCTTTGATTGAAGACTAAAGGAGTTAAGATTAAGTTGATTGGAGTAAAGAAAGAGAGGCACGCTAAAAGGTGAGTTTAATTGTTTGTTCTAATGGGAAAAGCTGATAGAGTAAAGAAAGAGAAAACAAAATATTTAGAAGAACAATTAATAAAAGTGAAGAAACAAAATACGAGTTTAAAATGTGAAAAAGGATTTTTTAGAAAAAGAATTGGAAAAATTAAGGAAGGAAATGGGGGCAGAAAAATGTAATCTTTTAAATGAAAATAGTGATTATACAGAGGCAATTGAAGAGCTAGAGGATAGGTTAAAGTTTGTGGAACAAATAAATAATTTGCAGGTGAAGGAAGTGTGCAAACTTAGAGAGAAAAATAAAGAGCTTGAAGAAAAACTAAAATTGTTTGATGAGATTAATACAAGGAATGAGGAATTGGAAAAAAGAATGAAGTTGGTTGATGATTTAGAAGAAAAGATGAAGAAACTAGAAGAGGAGAATTGTTTGTTGAAAGAAGAAAATAATCAGCTAAATCAATCATTTATTGCAAACAATGAATGTCTGAAGTCAAAATTGGTTCATGATGTTTCTTGTAGTACAGAGGATTTGAATTCGTGCATTGATAAATGTGTTTTTGCTGAAGAAATTTGTGATAAAAACTGTCAAAATGCTAATGTTGTTAGATGTAATGACAATGAAAAAAATGTTGGTTTAAAGATCATGGAAAGAATGGGATACAAAGGTAAAGGTTTAGGAAGGCATGATCAAGGGATGAGAGAGCCAATTAAGCCAATAATGAGGCCAAAACATGAAGGACTTGGATATGTGACAGGTAAAGGAAATAATACAAATGTAACCAAATTTGTTAAAGAAATGGAATGTGTGAAATATTGTCATTGTAACAAGAAAGGACATACGAAGGATAGATGTTGGGACTTACATCCTTGTAGTATTTGTGGTTTGAAGAGTCATTCTAAAAAGACATGTTGGAACAGGAAGTGCAAGAAAGATTCTATGTCAGATTGTATGAAAATGGATAGTGGATGGGTTTACGAATCGAGTTGGCAGAAAATTACAGGTATGATCAAAAACTTGTTTAAGTATAAAAGTTTGCATGTGAATGTTGATGGCAATCAAGCAAGGTTTTCAAAAGGCATAATTGATAATAAGTTTGAAGATGATAGCAATCATGGAAAGACAAGACATCAAAGAAGGTGGAAAGTTACAGATAGTGAGTTTGCAGAGAAGAAGACTTCCAGTTTGAAGTTATGAAAATTTGAAGTTTGAATGACTGCTGCAGCAGTGGGATGAGAGTTGAAAAGAGTTGAGGAAAGAGATCTGCAGATTATAGAGATGGTTTGAAGTTTGAAGACTTGGACAAAGACAAAGGCATCATCAGGCATGAAGATATCAAGCAAGGAAAAGGATTTGCAAAGACAACAGTCAAGAGCAAGGAAATTTATGCAGTAGCATTTGAGGTCGAAATTAGGGGGGAGTGTTGGGAAATGTAATTTCTCCCTCAAATGAGATGTAAAAATATTAATTAAATTAGAAGTTTCTAGAGGTTCTAGTTGGACTAGAGATTAGGAATAAAGTAAAATTTGGTAAATTCTAGAAGTTATTTTTATGTCGGTTAGGGTTGGATAAATTCTAGAAGTTTAGGGTTAGGTAAATTCTAGAAACTTATTTTATGTCGGCCAAGGTAAAATAATATGTCAGCCTATATTCTAGATTATTCTAAATGTATCTAAAGTCCTCTATATAAGAGGCAGATGTAAACCATTTTTGTGCAAGCAATTAAATACAAATATTTTGAGCAGCAATTCGTGTTTTATTTGCGTGTGTGTTTATTCATGAATTGCTGAGTTTATATTTGCTTATTAGTGTTGATCCTGTCTATCACCCCTTTCAAACTAGACGAAGTAGGTAAGTTTTCCCAGGGATCACTTTGAGCCTCAATGTATCTGCATGACACGGGAGACCTTTGTTACATTTAAGAAACCGAAAAAATAAAGACCAGTCTGTTTATGATTCATTCATTTTATTTATCCATCCTCACCGTTGGCAGAGCAGTTATACATAAGTCCAGGGAGTCCATTCATGGTATACGCATCTGACACATTAGCTTGCGCCCCAGTTTGCATTGCTTGATTGATAACAGCCTCAGTGTCTGCATTCCACCACTCCCCTGCAATTCGCAACGCAACAACAGTATTTTCATTTTAAATTTAAGACTAGTGTACAACGGCAAGACATTATCAGCGAGTACGTCTGAAAGACGTACCAAAAACAATAGGCATTTCCTGGTATGGCTGAGGGAATGGGTAAGAAGCATTCTTTTTGGGATAGATGATAATGGGACCATGCACGGTTGCTCGCAACCATGAGATGTGGGCATGCCACCACAGTGTTCCTCTCTGCCTTTTGATAATAAAGTTGTACACGTAACTTTGCCCGGTTTGAATTGGACACTGGGTGACATAAGCGGGACCATCCGCCCACCCAGATCTAAGCTGCCGAATTCCATGCCTGAGCAATTCATAGGAATTCATTAGGTGCATCCGCTAAAGCAATACATGAGAGAGAGAGAGGAGCATCAGCAAATATAATATTATATTTCTTATGTAAATAGCTGAGTTGCAGGAGCAGAAGAGATACCAATGTATGCTGATATTGTTTTTAACAAAATTGGTTACTTTGATAACCACGCGATCTCCTTCTCGAGCAACTATTGGAGGCCCTGGATATTGCCCGTTGACAGTAACGAGAGCTTTCGTAGTACAAAGACGAGTCACATTCTTCATTTGGATCTGTAGATATTTAGAGCAAAAAATAGAATAAAATAAATGAATGCTTTCCTGTACAATAAAACATTCAATTCATTTCATAGAAACATATAACCCACGTTGAATTTGTAGTGCCGTGTAATCACGGTATGTTTCCCCAAAACAATTTGAACAGTGAAACACAATGCCAAAAGTGGCAACAGGAGTCGGCCATGAAAAGTCTGCATTGCAAGAGTCATACAGTACTGCTTTCAGAGTCTGATCTGAACTTAAATATGCTAAATAAGTATTTGCCAATTTTTTTCTGACCTGAGATGTAAAAATCTGTTTCTCTGTGTGTGTATATATAGATACAAGGATTAAATCAGCTGTGAGGTCATTTCGCTTTTGTTGGGTAGGTCGGTATGCAATACTAATATCTTAAAACGTCTATAAATCCATAAGGAATTTGTTGTTACCATCTGTAAACTAAACCCGTGTTGGTATACCAACTGCTGCTCATATTTTTGTTATTGGACATTTTCTAGTTAGGGCGTTCACATCCATTCATCCAGACTGGTCAAAATAAAGTCATGCTTGACTTTGAACAGTAGTTTACTCCATGAAAATGTTGAGAAATGAAAGATAAGCCAAAAGCCTCCTTTGTCTTGAAGATCCCTTACCCACCTCTTCTCTAGATTGAGGTACTGTACCTATTACAATATTGTAAAGGAGTCTTGACTTGCAACCAGCATTTGTCGGCAAAATGATCACAAAAGAGGTGAATGCTTTAACTTGATTGTGTTTAGGGAGAGGGTTTATATGGAGTTCTTATGGGTTGTCGGCATCATGGAGGTTTGTGATTTGTGTGAGATTCAGAGACTGATGCTAATGCATCTTGTGGTTAATCCATCTGTTTTGCTTCTTACTATGAGAAAGGTACCTTGGTAATTTGAGTAATGTGCTTATGCTTTGATAGAAACATAGGTTTTTCTGGAGTAGATGTAAAATAAAAAAAAGCCAAATATGGGTTCTTCCAGTTCAACACGTACCGAATAGATTTAATATTTTATTCTATTTCCAATAGTAAGACAAGAGTCTCCTTATTATAGGTACATTCAGGTACGCTAAACAATACTGAACCATAAAAACACTAAACAATACTGAACCATAAAAACATAATTGTGACTTAGCATATTTTTAAAGATTGGAATAGTTGTGATAGCATTTGTTTATATAATGTCCAATATTTTTAACAATATTGGACCAATAGCTGTAATTTTAAAGTTAGTGTTGATGATGACTACCTATAATTAAATGAAATGTATTCCTTAGATCTAAAAAACAACAAATCATGTGATGCTACATCAGCGCACCAATAAAACATGATGTAGATGCACAAGTATTGGTCTCACTTTCTTTTTGGGCCTTTTTGGACACTTTGACAAAAAGCATGTTGATGTGGCCTTGAAACCTTAGTTATAAGCATGGGGCTTGCCAAGTAAGCTACTGTAAAAAAATTGGGAGTGATTTAAAATTTCCATGTAGGACTTTGAGAAGTGCGAATTTAGGGTGCTCAACTACACAATCCTCTCCCCTAGTAGGTGTCAATTATTTGAAGCTTTTTTGCTACTAACTAATAAAAACAATTAATGCTTTCCATAGTTAAATTATTATGATTTTATTATTTTTAGTTTGCTCATCTTTTTATAATATAATTTTAGCTTTTAAATAATTTAAATGTAAGTTTTTTTAATGTGAATAAAATTAATTGTACAAGTTTTTTTAATTATTGTATTTTAATTATCATTTTTTTTAATTTAAATAGATTTAATATATTAATACAAATTTGACATAATTATAATTATTAATTTTAACTTAGTGAGACATTCTAGCTTAATGGATAAAAAAGATTTAACAATTTATATTATATAATACACTATTAGACATTTATTCTTAAAATAAATTTATTAATTATTTTGTAAATGTTAATATTTAATGCAAATTTGACATTATATGACATTAATTTGAGTTTAGTG
This sequence comes from Sequoia sempervirens, assembly GCA_007258455.2. NCBI lineage: Eukaryota > Viridiplantae > Streptophyta > Pinopsida > Cupressales > Cupressaceae > Sequoia > Sequoia sempervirens. The sequence continues at coordinate 7,739 of VDFB02215901.1, forward strand.
GGACAAATTTTTTTTTTTTTTGTATTAAATATATTGGAAATAGCATATAGAGATTATAGTTTGGGTGGTATATCATATCCACAGCCTATCCTCTGTTACATCATATCAACAACCTTGTTTGTTGGCATTACTAGCTCCTGCTACAATATCTTAAGCATGTATCATTCTATTACAAAGTTACTATAGCACTTTAAAACTTTTCCTATTACAGATATACATCCATGTAATTACAAAACAAAAAACATCTAATCTCAAAACTATATATCAACATTGTCCCAAACTGTAGAGGTTATCCTATTTTGTTACCACACCTATAGACTTTATCCTTTTATGCATTCTTTAGGGTCATCAATACTTTGCTGCTTCCTGTTCAACCATATCACTTTTTCTCTATGCCTTATTGGATTTGTTACTTGGCCCCTCCTTAAGATCATTCTGGAACACTTGCAAAGCTCTTAGAAATATATCAACCCCAGGGTGCCCCTCTTTCCGAGTGTGACCATACCTAGCCTCAAAGGCACCAATATTTATCTTTGTTCTCTAGGAATCTCCAAAACTTCTCTTTTGAAAGCTCCACTATGATATATACCTGCATAGCAACATTATAAAGAATGAGTCTATTGCAAGACTGAGTAAGCAACCTACTCCTCCCTTGAAACCTGTCTTCATTCTGTGCTTTCCATATGGCCCACAAGATGTTAGTGGAGAGACAATGCCAAAATAAAGAAAAATATTTTCACATCTTAACATTATGATTAAATAATATCTTATCAGGCATTGGTTCACCATTATTTCCCCATATATTTTTTTTGTTGCAAAACATGTTCTAGATTTCCTTAGAAAAAATACAATGAAAAAGTGCTTAATTGTTTAAGGTGTTTTGCATTAATTACAAACATCAATGTCATCATGCTTGCTTTTAAAAGATAGTTTCTGCAATATTAATAACCATCTGAAACAGGCTTTCTTAGCCTCAATTTCCTTACACCAAATTTTTTGAAAGATTTTTTGCCACAGTTTCCTGTTCTGGTTTGTTTTCTAAATTTTATTCACATGCTCTATTATTTCTATTTGTTCTGTTAACATATAGTAAATTTCTTTTATCTTATTCTTCATTAAATTATTCCTATTTTTCCAGTAAAATTCCTTAAATTGAGAGTTCTAAGCAATTTTGATTTTCACAAGGAATTGAAACTGACTGCAAGCTTCCCTTAGGACAGTATATGTCCTCTAATTACTATGTGGTATATTGAACTCCATGCTCAGATCATTCGAATCTTTTAGCTTACCATCCTTCAGAATTTCATTAAAACATTTAATTCCTTTGTGAGCCCAACCCTTTGCTAAGCAGCCTTGGATTAAGGAAAGTGGCTTGTCTTTATGTTTTAAATTCTACTAGATTGATCTATTGGCCAAGATGATCCTGTTATCACTTTTGGTGAAGTGACAGTTGGATAAGTTCTTTTTCACTATTTCCCAAGCCTTCCAAATGGTCCTGAAGACATTAGAACTTCTAGGTGTCATAGTCCATTCGCTACTAAGGATATCAATGAAGGGAAGAAGTTTCCATGCTTTGCTTGTTTGGGAACAACATTTAGGATATTTTGTTGGGTTAGCACCTTCCATGGCTCTCCCCCTTCTAGGGCCCCAATCACCCATTTAGATACCAGGGAAATGCCTTGTAACCTCGGGTCTTTTAACCGCAGGCCACCTTTTGACTTTGCAATAGTACACCACTCCCATTTCACTGAGTGCCTCTTCCTCTTCCCTTTACCATTCGACCACAAAAACTCCCTTATCCTTTTTTGGATAGCATTGATCTAATAAGAGTTAAAGAACCAAACAAAGGAAAAGTAAATGCTATAAGAGGAAAGTATTTTTTGACACACCTAAATCCTTCCATCCAAGGAGAGGAACTGTTTGTTCCATTTTGCAATTTCCCCCTCAATCTTATCCCTTATCCAAAGCTACATTTCTTTTAGATTAGGATCAACTGCAAAGGGAATTCCAAAATACCTCACCAACTTCTAAGCCCCCCCATTGTAGACCATATCCCATTGTAGACCATATCCTTTTAACCAATCTGGTGGGACTTCTTTCCAACCTAGTAGGTAGGATTTAGTAGGGGAACTTTTTTCCCTAGAAGCCAAGACTGAGGAATTCTCCCTTTAAACATAATGTAATGCATCTGAAGTAATAACAAATAGTGTCAGGGCAAGGGGACACCCTTATCTTATTGGCCTCTCAAGGGAGAGCTCTTTAGTTAGGATTCCATTTACCTCTACCTGAGGTGCAACATCTTGGAAGAGATTTTTCACCATGTGACAAAAGGACTCGAGAAAGCCAAAAGCCTCCAATAGCATCAGAAAAAAATCCCATTCAATTCTATCATATGCCTTTTTAAAGTCAAGGAGAAGCATTGCAAAATATTTCTTTGTTTGCTTTGCCCAACCCATGGCTTCCTAGCTGGTGATAAGGTTCTCTAGTATATATCTCCCCTTAATAAAGCCATTTTGGATATAATTTATAATGGAGGGAAGGACACCAACCAGTCTTTCAGCTAATAATTTAGCCAAGATCTTATAGGAAACTTTAAGGAGAGTGATCCGGTCTCCAATTTTTGACTAAGGACCTATCACCCTCCATTGGGATTAACTTAATGATTTCCTTATTAATATTTCTATCGATGGAACCTCTATCAATGGCTTCCTTGTAAACCAAGTATAGGTCATCACATATCCATTCCAGGAATTTCTTATAAAACTCTTTTGGGAGACCGTCTGCACTTATAGATTTATCATCATTGAGAGAAATAATGGATTTCTTTACTTCATCCATGGTAAGATCTCTTTTCCAAGCTCAATTGGTATATCCTCATTGATTCTTTTCAGTACAATTTTCTTTATGAATTCTCCTTGGCTTTGTAACTAGCCTCACTGCAATCCTCAAAGGTAAATAGGTTCCTGTAAAATTGAAAGAATTTCCCTCTTATTTCTTCTTGGTTCACCAGGGTGGTATCATCAGCCCTGATCTGATCTATTTTCTCCCTTTCATGTTTCTCCTTGATGTATCTAACAAAAAATTTAGAACCCTTGTCACCATTCTCTGGCCAATTCATTTTGGCTCTAACCCTTAAGCCCTGGATCTTGGTGGCCTATAGTTTCCTTAGGCTATTTTTGGCCATAATTAGCCTATTTTTTAGCATATCATCCGTGGGGTTTGACTGTAGTTCAGTTTCATCTTGGACTCTAGCTCATCTTATAGGAGAGCCTCTCTCCTTCTTCTATCTTTGGTTCTTTTCATGCCAATGGTTTGAAACAAGATTCTCCAACCTTTTGTATTCATTTCCCATCTTTCTATATGAGATGTAAATTTTGGTGCATCCACTTATTGATTGATTAGATCAATTTATTGTTCTTGTTTATTTGAGATCTGTCTGTCACTGGAATAGTCTTAATTTCATATCTTTATTCTTTGATCTCTTAATCTCATTCTTGTTCATGAATTTCACAATTAATGATGATCCAAGGGATGTCTTGCAAGCTATAAAGCCAGTTCCATAGGAGGATTCGTTCCTTATATTCATTGGGGGCATACATAGATATGCCAAAGAAAGATTCTTTTTTTCTTTATAACGACCCATACTACTTGGTTACAAGGGGAAGCCCCATAATTGGTTACAAATTGTGCCCACTCTTGTTTTAGTAGGATCACAACCCCACCATTCCCCCTTTCATGTTTTGTGACAAACTAGGAGGCCTCTTTCCAGATCACTTTCAAACTGGTTTCCAAGATAAATCTAGTGGATTTAACTTCCCACAAGAGGACACAATCCTTTCCTTTCCTTTGTGATAAGAATCTCCTAACAACATATTTTCTATCTGGGGATTCTAGTCCCCTCACATTCCATGAGACATAGTTGACCATTAGGCCTGATGTTTAGGGGGAGGCTCCTTATCACTTTTAAAATTATCAAATCATTTAGGGAGTTTGTTTTATGATTCCACCCTTTTGGCATTGGGGGGTAGGATTATCCCACCAAGTTTTTTCCTCTTGTCCTTTAGCAATTGATTGAGGTATTTTTCCATAATTTGCTTGGTGTTATCCAAACCCTTCTTCTTTCTATATCTCTAGGTCATTTTTACTACTACCTCTATGGGGAACTCCTCCCCATTAGTGGTATCCTTAGTAGAGAAAGCCCCTATGTTATCTATAGAGTCCATGCCAGATTAAGAAGCAAAACCATCAGAACTTATCACTCTACCAAAAGTGCTAAGAGGAATCACCTCTTGCTGGGGGACCACAATTGCACCTACTCTCTCATTCCCATTCATCAGATAAATAGTGTTAAGAGAAGTAGATTCCATTGTCCCCCCTTCAAATCCATCTGATTGTAATCCATCCAATTCATCATCAAAGTTTTGGGGGCAGTGCCCCTATCCATCAAAATCATTTATAGTTATTTTAACATGTGATGGGAGCTCCAGTTCACTTTCTAGAATGTTTATAGCAGCTTGATTATCATCACCATGATTTAAAACAATTCCTTCTTTGAATCATTTTGAATTGAAAGAGTATATTTCTTTTACTAGTTTTTCATTATTCTCCTTTGGTTTATTAGTTTCCCTAATTTTAAGCGGGAGGTCCAATGTCTGCTGACAACTTGGTAGTGGTTTCTTGCATTGTTTCCTCCCCCTCCAAGTTTTCAATTAGGTGATTATTATTAATCTCTTGCATTAGGGTTTCCAGATTATCTTCTATCTGGGATAAATCATTGTTATTCTTTATTGTGTCCACAACCAATTGCTTAAGAGGATCACAATTTATCCCATCAATAGAACTAGGGCTTGAGGGCAAAAAGTTTCTTTGTAAATCTCCCAGAGTGGGACTACAGTCCATCATCTCCTCCACGTTGTTTTCAATATCCTCAACCACCCCAACCTTTGTTGGGGGTGACACAATAGTTTTTCCTTTTCCATCGAGAGTGGAATTATTACTGGTTTTGTTCCTAATTAAAGGATAATTCCTCCTAATGTGGCCCTTGCGTTGACAAAGATAACACTAGGCATTGAGCCCACCCAGGGTTTCCAAGTCACAAATGATGTTACCATTTTTCAATTTTATCTTCAATTTTTCAGGGAGATCAACCCCTGGATACAAAGATACCAGGGCCCTTGCATCTGAGTGTGGCAGTGGGGTTTTAGTATCATCTAATTTCAAGATATTCCCATATGGTTCTAGTAAAAGAAGAACAAATTTCCACTATCAGGGGGTGACCCATTTTATTACCAGCCATCTTGGACTGAATAATTCCAACAATTCCTCTTCTAGTGCCTTGGGAAGCCATGCTAAGGCACAAAAAATAATTTTCCCAACACTCTAAAATTGTTTTTTGATTACTTCTTCTTGAGAGTTACGACTATTAAAGAAAATTATATACAATCCTTTTTGCTCCATTCAAAAATATTAAAAATGAAACCCTAATTTATTTTCCCAGACATTGTGGAACCATTCATCCATGTACTTCCTTTCTGGAAGCCTATTGGTATCGACGACAATAAAGAAAATTGCAAAATTTGAAAGCCTAACATCTTCAAAAAAAATTGCTTCATCTAATACCTCATTAGGAATCAAGACTGCTTTCTTAGGAGGATTCAGAGGTTGCTTACCTTGTTCCTCCCATCCATCTTCCTTGACATCTTCGAAACCTTCAACCACAAACTTTGCATCTTGCAGTAGACGACTTATTTCACCCACAACGATATCTTTGAAGGATTTTAGAGGCAAGGTGCCATCTTTTGTTTTACCAAATTCATTTAAATCATTATTTGGGAGATTCATATCTCCCTTCATCATTAACACACGACCCCTCAAATTCCATACATCAAAAAATAAACCAAAGAAAATAGAGAGATATCCCTGTCACACCCACGACAAACAAAGAAAGCAAAAACAAAAACTAGGCGAAGGGTAGGGAGGCCATACCCTGGAACAATGATGAACAAGTGTGGAGGAGGTCCAAGCCTCCTCTACAACACACTGGAGAAACCCCACCAACAATCCTTTCACACACGCAACAAGAACCCTCTCGATCCCTTCAACTTCCTTGATTAATTATTTTGTAAATGTTAATATTATAATACAAATTTGACATTATATGACACATTAATATTAAAAATAGTGCAATAATGATAAGATATAAATATAAATATAATTTTTTCAAAAATTAATAAATTTTGGTCAAACCTTATCAAATAGTATTTTTATTAAAACATTTATTAGTACTTGTTATTATTAAAAAAGGATAAAGTAATAGTTCATATCATAACTTTTTTAGCCAATCATGTTTATAAGAAATAATTTTTAAAATTTATAAAGTTAATATTTTACATGTTCATTTTAGAGAGATCAAATTTTATTTTAAGAACATAATTTTTTTTGTTTCTTCAAAACCAATTTATTAATAACTAATTTATTTATTACTTGATGACAAGTATATACAAAGAAGAGAGGACTTCAACTATTTTTACCAAACAAACTATTTGAGTCTTTCTCAATACTATTTGCTTTATTATATCTTCAAATGTAATCACTACCGTTTTATCTTTAAGCAATCTAGCTAATTGCTACCTACATCACTCATATATCACATATCCATTTACTAAGTTACTTTGGTGGCATCTAAAAAGGCATGCTTTCAATACAGTAAGCTTCCCACATTATCACTTTCAACCCATTAGTGATATCAATCTCTATTTTTTTATTTTATTTTTTCAATGTTATGTTACATTTCCTTTGATTTGTACTACTACTTGAAACATGGATGTAAGTGATCATGTTTTCAGAGCATAGCAAATGACCTTGTCTCAGTAATAGACAAGTCTAAAAAAATATTATTTTTTTATATTTCTAGACATGCTAACAGTCACCCCAAAAGTTGATTGCTCTGAATATTTGAAATGTATAAAATGATATGATCACTATTTTACACAACCAAAATATAAAAATAATGTACAAACCATACAAAATACGTAACTCCATTCAGAGGAGATATTTTTCTAGCTTGGAAATAATAACTTTATCAAGTCACACTCCATTATTTATCTAAGACCTAACAAAATTAGA
>VDFB02215905.1:0-14360 GCA_007258455.2 Sequoia sempervirens
CGTGAATATGAATAAATATTATGTTGATATTACCTCGGAATCTACATATACACATATATATACATATACATAGGTACGTATAATGAAAGTATGCTGATTGGCTCGCAGTATACGTACATTGTAATTTAAAATGTATATGTATATACATGTATATATGTAAAGGTAAATATATTTATATATTTAATATTATATCAAATATGTATATAATATAGTCTTTACAAATTATATGTGTATGAGATTATTTAAATTATTAAATTTAAATAATTATACATAGATATATATATAATGTAAATTAAAACTATACTATATATATTTTTTAATATAATAAAATAAATATATAGATATATTTTATTAAATGGAATTGAAAATCAAATGAAGTTTAAACAAACACTTTATTTAATATCATTAAGTGTTGAAGTGAAATTAAGAATTTGAAATATGAGACGTTTTTTCTCAAAAATAAATATTTCCTTCAAAAGTCGAACAACTCTTGGAAATTAAATATTGTGACTTCAAAATAAATCAAATATTATTGGCAAAACCCTGCCATGCTTCAAATATTTCTTTTAAACTATATGGAAACTATGAAATGGAAAATAAAAAGGAAATAAAAGTTTCCCGTGAAAATGGCGCCTATGGAATCGCGCAACTATTGCCAGGTTGACTGAACACGGCTAAGATGAAGTCAATTGCAGCCAGAAAAATGAGAAAGGTGGACGCCATTTGATAAGGGACTGTCTCTACATAAATCTTCACTTATCTTTACCTATTGAATCGCGCCTATACCTATAGGTGTCGCATTTTTGAGAATTTGTCATGTGCAAAATGACCTTTCATTGTTGTCATCAAATGAAGGTCGAAATCTTCTCTAAAAGGCGCCACATCTCTTGTTTGAACTATTCCAAACCCTGCTAGCAGCTTGGACGCCTTAGGAAGAGGAATTTGTTGAGTTTTGAAACACTATATAAAGGCTACTATGCTTATTCTTCAATACACGAATTTAGAATTTTGCAAGTTCGATTTTGTTCTCTTCAAGAAGTTGATTATGTTGTGAGTGTGCATTATTTGGCTGAGAGTGAATTTTACCCTGTTGTGAGTGAATTATGTTCTGCTGTGAGAGTAACCATCAATTATGGAAAGTAATATTTACTTGATAGAGAAGTCACTTCTGTCATTTATCATCTCTGTGAGTAGTAAGTTGAGATTATCTCCAGTTGTGCTAAGAGTCCAATTTCAGAGGTGGCTGGAAATCCTTTGACTGGAAGCTGAAGGTGTAGCAATTTCTCACTAGAGCAGCACCTGTGGATAGCTAATAACAAGCATGTTATCTCTTTTATTTTTCCATGTTTTGTTGCTCTGGTAATCAGAAGAAAGTCTATTTTATACCCTCTGTTTGAAAATAAGTAGGGAATAAAGATTGTTTTATATGATATACTATGAATTGAATATCTGAAGAATGGTTTCAATTGCAAAGAGATAATTTGGGAAAGAGAAAGGCAATTACATGCTTTATACTATTAGCTTTGCATTCATTAGTAGACGGATTTACTGATGCATTGAAGAATTAATAGCATTATTTGTATTGACTCCATATAAGGAGTGTATGCTTGTGTATAGCTATTTAATACTAGGGAATGAATTGAGGGCATTTAATAAGTTACAGATCACAACTAGTTATAAATTAACTTAGTCAAGTTAATGAAGCTCCTAGGATGAGAGTGTCCTGTATAAGGGAGATAGTTGTAAGTACTTGTTAGAATGATCTTCGTTCTAGTAGTTAGCTTGATGTAGGAAGTCTAGGGTATGGACTACCCCGATAGACCAACCTACACGTAGAGTAAGAAAGCCTCAAGTCAAATTGACCCTGGCTAGTGCATGTGATAGATGACCTACGTTCTTAATTGAATGTAAACACTTTGGCCAAAGTAGTGTTAGGAACAACTTACACTTAGTTGTGGTACTACACTGTCAGTTCACCGTGGTCCAAAAATACATACTAGTTCAAGAGTTGTCATATGCACAAAACCTAGATATGTAGGATCACAACACTATGCCCAGGTGGTAGTCGTTAAAGGATACCCCACCAATCTCTTCTTCGAAGGGAGGGTCGTTCATTGTAAAATGATCGTGCGAGGGATCGCATTACAAGTCTGTGGTTGGCAGAAAAATGCTCGAGTGATGTTTCTCCTCCTCAACAATCGGCCAATGATCCAAGATTTGATAGGATGGATTCCTAGACCTTCTTACTGCTATTGGTGCCAAAAGCCTTCGGGCTATGTATGTATTTCATTCTTCTTTACTTTGTTGTTTCTTTTAGAAAGAAATAGTTAAAGTTGCAAATTGATGTATCATGTTTATGTATTGGAAAGGAAAAATTTTATCATCATGGCATTGTTCTTATTTATTGTGCTTGAAATTAAAAGTTTTAAATTTGGCGTATAAGTTTGGTCATCACATGTGGTATCAGAGCAAGGTTCAAACACTAGGAACCTTTGAGCTCACCCAATTTCCTTAATTCCAACATTATCTAATGTTGGGAAAATTCTTGTGGCAAGATGGTATGCGTACAATTAATAGCCAGGAAGACTGTAATTGGTAATGAATGATACCTGAAAGCCAAGAAGGAAAATGAGGCCATTACTAGAACCATCCAAGGAACCAATCATGAGAATGCCATTTGGTTAAGTGACACATAAATTGTCAATCATGCTCTCTCCCGAATTAATGAAGTAAAAAGTAGAATGAAAATGGAAGCTGCATTCAGCCTTTTACCTAATACTTCTCTGGGAAAATCAGATTCTTTGCCACTATCCAAGGACATGCCTTCCGAGGAAAGCACAAGTCCGACATTCATTTTTCGGGATCCAAGAGTTCTTCTGTTGGCCGAGGTCATAACCATTTCGTCAAGTGATGAGTCAGTGGGATACACACCAAGGACTCCACCAGTTGAGAACTGTCCTCAATATCAAATGATGGACCCTATTGTTGATGAACACCATATCAACAATACTCTCGACTATGTATTCAAAGATAAATCTGAAGGGTATCATCCCTTTTTGGATAGAGAAGAGTAGATGAGAGATGAAGAAAAAGATAGGTTTCAACAATACTCTTAGTCTGTAGGCTATACGCCACTTAGTTATGTATCTGAGAGTGAATCTAAAGGATAATCTCCTCTCGACTATCTTAATAGTCACTCTATGTAACCAATGGATGATGAAAATCCTCTTGAATAAATAAAATTCTATGTTTGTTGAAAATTGTGTATACTTCATAATCTTGCTTGGTAAATCTTGTGTTTATTTCTATGAAAGCTTTCATGTTTTCCGTTTATCATAAGATTAAAGAATCTAACTTAGATAAGATACTAGGTATAATACAACTATAAAAACCATGGTGAAAACTTATGAAAGGATGCGTAACAGGCCCAGTACAAGCAAGGATGAGGAACAAAGAGACATTGGAGTTCAAGCGACTTTAGACTTGATTCTAGCAAGGTTGTCTAATATTGAGAATGAAAGAGAAAAGGACAAGCAAGAAAAAGAATTAAACATAGACAACATGGAAGCTAAAAGTTCATCTCATGGACATGATGAAAATCACAACCATGAGAGGGAAAACTCACCAACCAACTCCACTACGAGAAATAGAAAGATAATATCTACTGAGTTGTAACGAGACATGAAAAAGATAATACCACCAAAATTTGATGGTAGTGCGGGAGGTGATGAAGCTGAAATGTGGCTTGTCCAGATGGAAAAATATGTTGAAATAAGAAATTACGACGAAGTAACAAAGGCAGCATGGGGAGCCTACCAATTGGTAGGAGAAGCCTCAAATTGGTGGATGAACAAGAAATTGGAACTGGATATAAGTTCTTGGAAGTTGACATGGGGAGAATTTGTAGAAATATTCCACAAACGGTGGTTGCCTCAACTCTTCTATGACCAAAAGCTCTCTGATTTTCATGAGCTAAAACAAGGGACTATGTCAGTCCACGAATATTGGGAGAAGTTCACTAGACTCCTTCGGTATGTTCCAATTTACTATAAGGATGAACGATTCTGTATCAGGAAGTTCATACTTGGACTGAATGGAAAAATTGGTGGTGAGGTGGATATGCATGGTCCAACTACCATGGATTTAGTTTATGAGAAAGCTATAAAGCAGGAGCAGAAGCTTAAAGTTGATTCTCATCGCCAGGAGAAAAAGGAACAAAAGAAGGACAGCGAGGTTACTACTAAGCCAATTCCAAAGAAGGATGAACCTGTTCATGATGCTGCCAGATCAAAAGGAAAGAGATCTCATTTCGACGGGAAAGATTTCCGGAAAGATCAAAAGAGAAGCAATTTCAACAATGGAAATGCTAACAGGTCCAGTGAAGGAAACAATAAATTCAGAGAGATATCTGGAAGAAAAGGACCACCTATGGGATGTTTCCTATGCAAAGGAGATCACTACGCAAGGGATTGTCCAAACAAAGCTTCTAGGAATTCTCTGCCTTCACAAAAGGCTATGTTCCAGCAAAGAATCCATGCAACAGTTGATGATAGGCAGGCAGATTATCAAATAACGCCCATCGAAACTGCAGGTAAATTATTTGGCTTACCTATCTTAGTCCTTATTGATACTAGTGCAACTAAAAGTTTTGTTTCTCCTAGTATAGCAAATAAATTGTCTAGAAAGGTTGGGCACATGGCTACATCATGGAATGTAGAGTATGCAAATAGTACAAGGGCAAAGGTGGATCAATGTCTTTTTGAGGCCAACTTAGAATTACCTAGTTTCACCATTGAAGTCAATATTTATGTCACACCATTAGGATCCTATGATGTTATCCTAGGAATGAATTGGTTGTGGAGACATAGGGCCATAGTTGACTGCCAATCTAAGACAGTTAAATGTTTAGATGACTATGGAAATCAAGTGAATTTGCAAGGGAATACCTAGGGAGGTTAAAATTAGACAAATCTCAGCAATGCAACTACTAAGAGCCAAAAAGAAAGGATGTAAACTTTTTGCAATAAATATTGAAGAGTTAGGTGATCCTGATAATGAAAGTACACAGGAGATAGAAGACATAGAGATTGATGAATCAGGAATCTCAGATATGGAGAAATACCCAGTGTTAAGGGAATTTACTGATGTATTTCTTTAGGAATTACCAGGTCTACCCCCAAAGAGAGTCTTTGATTTTTCTATCGACATAATTCCTGGATCGGAGCCTATATCCAAGGTACTTTATAGAATGACTACTACAAAACTAGCAGAACTCAAGGCACAGTTAGATGAGTTGCTGACAAAAGGACTGGTAAGACCAAGTGTTTCACCTTGGGGAGCACTTGTAATCTTTGTCAAAAAGAAGGATGGAACAATGCGGCTTTGCATTGACTATTGTATGCTTAACAAAGCTACGATAAAGAACAAATACCCACTACCTCGAATTGATGATCTGTTTGATCAAGTAAGAGGAGTAGCTATATTTTCAAAGATTGATCTTGATCAAGAGGAGCAACTGTATTTTCAAAGATTGATCTAAGGTCTGGATATCACCAGCTTAGGGTTAAAGATGAAGATATCTATAAAACCGCCTTTAGATCTCAATATGGACACAATGAATTCACAGTATTACCATTTGGTTTGACAAATGCACTTGCAGCATTTATGAACCTTATGAATAGTGTATTCAGAGATTACCTGGACAAGTTTGTGTTGGTGTTTCTAGATGACATTTTAATCTATTCTAGAAATGAAGAAGAACACAATAGGCACTTAGGAATGGTTCTACAATGTTTGCGAGAGCATAAGTTGTACAGAAAGCTATCCAAGTGTACCTTCTTCCAACGAAAAGTGCATTACGTGGGTCATGTAATTTCAGCCGAGGGAATTGAAGTAGATCCAGCTAAGATCACAACAATAACTCAGTGGCCTATACCCAAGAATGTATCTGAAGTGAGAAGTTTTATGGGCTTGGCAAGTTATTATAGAAAGTTTGTAGAAAACTTTTCCAAAATTGCTTTTCCCATAACTTCTTTACAGAAAAAGGGAAAAAGGTTTGACTGGAATGAGAAATGTCAAAAGGCATTTGACCTACTCAAGAAGAAATTAACTACCGTACCAATCCTGAAAGTGCCAGATCCTGAAAGGAGTTTCACAGTTGTTACTGATCCCTGCGGAGAAGGACTTGGAGGAGTACTTATGCAGGATAATCAAGTGATTGCATATGAGTCAAGGAAGCTAAAACCATATGAGATGAATTATGCTTCGCATGATTTAGAGTTGGCAGCTGTCGTTCATGCATTGCGAATGTGGAGACACTATTTGCTTGGGAAACCCTTTGAGTTAAGAACCGATCATAATGGTTTAAAGTACCTTTTTACTCAACCAAATCTAAATGCTAGACAGAGAAGATGGTTGGAGTTGATCGCGGATTATGACTTCAATATCAGCTACATCAAGGGAAAAGAAAACTGGGTTGCTAATGCATTAAGTCGAAGACGCCACATAGCTTCTATTGTTGCAATTCATACTGATTTTAAAGACCAAGTGCTCCAGAAATGTGTAGAGGATGACTACTTCATGCAAGTTAGGCAAGCACTCCAAGAAAACCCTCAAGATACGAGGTATGATGGTTTCAAATTTGAACCAAGTGGATTGCTTAGGTACAAAGGAAGGATGTATGTACCTAACGTAAGCAACTTAAGAAATTTGGTGTGGAAAGAAGTGCATGAAGCTCCATATTCTGGTCATCCAAGAGTAACAAAAATGTTGGCCGATGTAAAGCCATTATATTTCTGGAAAGGAATGAAGGGAGATGCTGCTAATTATGTAGCAAAATGCCTTGAATGTCAGAGAGTAAAAGCTGAGCATCATCACCGAGCAGGCTTACTATACCCACATGACATTCCGGAGTGGAAGTGGCAAGTGATAAGTATGGATTTTGTGCAAGGATTACCTATGTCAAGGAATAAGCACAATACCATACTAGTGGTAGTTGATAGACTGACAAAAGTGGCTCACTTTATACCAGGAAATCTAACTGATGGAGCACCAAATATTGCAAGGAAATTTGTGCAAGAAGTATTCAGATTGCATGGAATCCCTGAAAAGATTATATCTGATAGGGATGCAAGAATCACTTCTAGGTTTTGGCAAACCTTATTTTCTGCACTCGGAACTCAATTGAATATTAGTTCAGCATATCATCCGGAAACGGATGGGCAAACTGAAAGAGTAAACCAAGTTTTAGAAGACCTACTTCGAGTATATTGCATGGATCAGCAATATAAGTGGGAAGACTATTTACCTTTAGTCGAATTTTCCTATAATAATTCATACCATTCTACAATTAAAATGGCTTCGTTTGAAGCCTTATATGGTCGAAAGTGTCGGACTCCGATAAGTTGGGATAAACTTGAGGATCGAGTAAGTCTTGGACCTGAAATGTTAGCAGAAATGGAAGAGCAAGTAAAGATTATAAAGCAAAGGTTAGCCGAAGCTAATAGCCGACAAAAGAGTTATGCTGATGAAAAGAGAGTACCCCGAAATTTTGCCATAGGTGATAAAGTTTTGTTGAGAGTTAAACCTCATAAAAGCTCCATCAAATTTGGAAAGTCTTCCAAATTAGCTCCACGATATGTTGGACCCTTTGAGGTTTTAGAAGAAGTAAACCCAGTAGCCTATCGAATCACATTACCACCTGCTCTTGCCCGAATGCATAATGTCTTCCATCTGTCCTACCTTAAGAAGTATATACCAGGTGATAACCATGTTATTGATTGGGGTGCTTTACAGGTAAAGGATCCCGGGGTAGTAACGCTCGAGCCCATTAAAGTGCTTGAGGTCCGCAAGCTACGCTTACGGAATAGAGAAGTCTCTCAATGCAAAGTCCAGTGGGACCAATACGCTAAAGACTCGGCTACCTGGGAAGACTATGAGGAGATCCAACAGAAGTTTCCTGACATTCTTGAAGCATTCAAGAATGATGAATAAATTTGTGTTATGTTTTTATATGCTTTAAATAATACCTTGTTCATCGGGGACGATGAATCATAAGGGGGGGATATAATTGTTACACCCCGATTGTATAGCTACTATTGCATAGGGAAATGCATTGTAATGTTTGAATCTTTTAGATGAATAAAACATATTGTTCTTGTGATCAATTGAACTATTTCCTAATGATTGTCTCATTTTTACGATACTTCTATTGATGTAATTCTTGAATGAATGTAGCATATAAGTTATGGAATAATGTTATTCTAACTTTTATGATGTTTTATGTATCTTGCCTTGTTTTGACATATGATACATTTGCATGTCATGATGTGCAGGAAACAGGTTTACACCTCTAGGCAGAGGAGAGATATCACTCGGGGAGGAACTTGGTCGGGTAAATAGTAACGAGTACCAATTGGGCATACACACACATACTATAGACTGAGTAAGCTAAGTCATTTGTTGAGTTAAGGGTAAGTCATCCGTAGGCTTGTTTATTATCATTAGTAGTCGTATCTACTTCTGAATGTGTGAATAAGTGATGCTTGCCAGTATAACCATATGTGGAATAATATTATTGATTAGGAGGTGGGCATGTGTATATATATATATATACATATAAATACGGTATGTACAAGTGTCCATAAGTATATTCATGTCGATACAAACGTATGAGAGCAGATGGATATGCCATACGTGCACATCGATATAAAAATACACTTATGAATACGTATACATAGAGGAAGTATACAAGTAGATATACATGTATACATACCCACAACCAACCTGTTATATATATATGTGAATGTGAATAAATATTATGTTGATATTACCTCAGAATCTATGTATACACATATATATACATGTACATGGGTACGTATAATGAAAGTATGCTGACTGGCTCACAGAATACGTACATTGTAATTAAAAATGTATATGTATATACATGTATATATGTAAAGGTAAATAGATTTATATATTTAATATTATATCAAGTATGTATATAATATAGTATTTACAAAATATATATATGTATACGAGATTATTTAAATTATTAAATTTAAATAATTATACATAAATATATAATGTAAATTAAATCTATATTATATATATATTTTAATATAATAAAATAAATATATAGATAAATTTAATTAAATGGAATTGAAAATCAAATGAAGTTTAAAAGTGTTGAAGTGAAATCATGAATTTGAAACATGAGACGTTTTTCTCAAAAATGAATATTTCCTTCAAAAGTCAAACAACTCTTGGAAATCAAATACTATGACTTCAAAATTAAATCAAATATTGTTGTCACAATTTCACCAAGATTCAAATATTTCTTTTGGAACTATATTGAAACTATGAAGTGGAAAATAAAGAAGAAATAAGAGCTTCCTGTGAAAATGGCGCTTGAGGAATCGCGCAACCATGACAGGGTAACATAATGCGGCTAAAAGGAAGCCCTTTGCAACCAGGGAAATGGAGATGTGGACGCCATTGGAAGAGGGACTTAATCTTACATTAAACCATCACTTATCTTCACCTGTTGAATCGCGCCAATACCAGAAGGTGTCACAATTTTAAGAATTGGTCATGTGCAAAATAAACTTTCTTCTCTGCTGTCAACAAATGGAGGTCAAAATCTTCTCAAAAGGGTGACACATTTCTTATTTGAACCCTTCCAAACCCCGTTGGCAGCTTAGACGCCATGGAAAGAGGAATTGGTTAAATTTTGAAACACTATATAAAGCCTGCAATGCTCATTCTTCAAAACATGAAATTAGAAGTTTGCAAGTTCGTTTCTGTTCTCTTCAAGTGAGTTTATTCTGTTGAGAAGTGTGCAATATTAGGCTGAGAGTGATTTTTTCTTTGTAGTGGGTATATTTTGTTCTGCTGTGAGGATTTTCATCAATTATGGAAATCAGTATTTACTTGGCAGAGAAGTCGTTTCTATCATTTGTCATCTCTTTGAGTAGCAAGTTGAGTTCATCTTCAGCTGGATATCCTTTGACTAGAAGTTGAAGGAGTAGCAATTTTCTACTAGAGCAGCAACTGTGGGAAGCTAATAACAGGCATGTTATTTCTTTTATGTTGCCATGTTTTGCTGCTTTGATAATCAGAAGATAGTCTGTTATATGTCCTTGTTGAAAATAGGTAGGGAGTGATGATTGTTTATTTGATATATTATGAATTGAAAATCTGAAGAATGATTTCAATTATAAAAAGATATTTTGGGAAAGAGAAAGAAAAATACATGCTTTGTACTATTAGCTTTGCATTTATTAGTAGATGGATTTACTGATGCATTGAAGATTTAATGAAATTATTTGTATTGACTCCATATAAGGAGTGTATGCTTGTGTATAGCTATTTAATACTAGGAATGGATTGAGGGCATTTAATAAGCTACATATCACAACTAGTTATAAGTTAACTTAGTCAAGTTAATGAAGCTCCTAGGATGAGAGTATCCAATATAAGGGAGATAGTTGTAGGTACTTGTTAAAATGATCTTCGTTCTAGTAGTTAGTTTGTTGTAGGAAGTCTAGGGTACGGACTACCCCGATAGACCAACCTATGCGTAGAGTAAGAAAGCCTCCAGTAGGTTGACCCTGGCTAGTGCATGTGATAGATGACCTACGTTCTTGATTGAATGTAAACACTTTGGCCAAAGTAGTGTTAGGAACAACTTACACTTAGTTGTGGTACTACACTGTTAGTTCACCGTGGTCCCGAAATACATACTAGTTCAAGAGTTGCCGTATGCACAGAACCTAGATATGTAGGAACACAACACTATGCCCAGTTGGTAGTCGTTAAAGGATACCCCACCAATCTCTTCTTCGAAGGGAGGGTCGTTCATTGTAAAATGATCGTGCGGGGGACCGCATTATAAGTCTATGGTTGGCGGAAAAACGCCCGAGTGATGTTTCTCCTCCTCAACAATTGGCCGATGATCCAAGATTTGACAGGACGGACTCCTGGACCTTCTTACTGCTATTGGTGCCAAAAGCCTTCGGGCTATGTATGTATTTCATTCTTCTTTACTTTGTTGTTTCTTTTAAGAATGAAATAGTTAAAATTGCAAATTGATATATCATGTTTATGTATTTGAAAGGAAAAATTTTATCATCATTGTTTATTGTGTGAAGTTGAAATTTAGAAAGTTTAGAATTTTGCATTACAAGTTTTGAATTAGATCACAAATATTATTTATTGCAGAATGAAGGTCATGTTGTGATGTCAACTAGTTATCACAGTTATCAACTAGTTGATGTTAGCATTGATCATTATGGATGCTTGGGGTTATTGAACATATATAGGATATTGAGAAAATTATGTAATGAAAGAAAGGTTGTAGGTGTTAGGTGGTTGTAGGGTTTTTCTCCTATGTTTATTGTGGTTTAGATATGTGTTTACACCATGGTTGTTGGAAGCTGATATATCCATATTTTTAGCTTTTGATTCATTGTACAGTGTGATTTATGTTCACCAGTTGTGAACTATGTTTTTCTGCATATCTGGCTAAGGTCTGGGAGAAATGTTGTTGGTCCAAATTTATTTTTGATTGAGTCTTATGACTTGCGGTTCTAGAGTTAAGTTGTTATGATCGTGTTGAAGATAATTTTTGTGTCGAGAAAGATTGGATCATATTAAGGGTTACTTATGCTTAATTGCTATATTTTTTTTACACTGGTTTGGCTGACCTTGTGTTGAGCACTAATTTTGAAGTTCATGAAGCATTTTGGGACTTATTTGAGTCCTCATTAAGCATGTGTTTAGGTAACCCTGATTCTAGATCCACCCTAGAATATTTTGGCATTAACCTAATTTGAATTCAATTTTGGATGGTCAACTTTGGATATGTTTCAAAGTTGAAGATGGTATAAATACAGAATGAGTTAATGGTGAAAGATGTACAAAGAGATAAGTGCAAATAAATAGAGTATATAGATGTGAAATAGATGTGAAACAATATGTGTATGTGATGTGAGTGTGGCAAACTAGTGCAAAATCTAATTGCGTAGTTTTCACATGCAATGAGTTGAAGGTGTACTCTATCATTCATGCATGTCTACAAGTGTTTTAGAAAATTGTGGTGGAAATAACTATTGCATTGATATTTTCTTCACTCTATGAAATATCTCTTCTATCTTATTTGTATCTTTGTGGAAGTGAGCCCTCCGGGTGGTTAACCCTTGTTGGACAGTGAGTCCTGATTTGGATAGTTAGTCCCATTTTGGTAGTGATCCTTCTCTAGCAGTGAGCCTTTGTAATTGGTTTTGGTATTCTTTATATTGTGAGCTAATCCTCATCATGGTTTTTACGTTATTGGGTTTTCCATGTAAATCTAGTGTTACTGTGTTTGTGTGATGATTTTCAATTTCTGCCTTTGCACTTAATGTTTAATCATTTTAGCAGAGTAAAGGATTTGTGATTAATATAAGTTCCAGTGAATTTTTTAAAGGTTAAAATTTTCTACAACTTATTCACCCCCCATCTCAGTTGTCTTGTTCAACAATTGGTATCAGAGCTTGGTTCCTTGGAGAAGAGCTTAACCGCTTAAGGAAGGTCTAGGATGGCAGGCAAAATCACTTTTGAGTATCTGAAGTTCAATGGAACTAATTATGCTATCTAGAAAATATTGATGGAAGAATATCTAGAGTATTGTGGATATGATGTGGAGAAAGCTTATAAGACTATTTACACTCCTCTTGCTAATGGTTTGAGTACATTTGATGAAATTAAGGCACATGAAGCGAATAATAAGGCAAAGTTCATTTTGAAGAATAGTCTTGCACATTCCAAGTTATTTAAAGTTCAAAATCTAAAGACTGCTAAATAAGTTTTGGATGCTTTAGAGAAGGCACATGAAGGAGATGAAAGGTTCAAAGAAGCAAAGTTGCAGAATTTGGAGATAGTTTTTGCTCCTGCATATGTCTGAAGATGAGAATGTTAAATCCTATGTATATAGATTGGATGAAATAGTAGGTGGAATACGAGGACTTGGTGCTACAAAAGATGAATCCAAGATTGTAAAGAAGATTCTTAGAACTCTCCCTGATTCTTACAGTGAAAAGGTATGTGCTATTGAAGATAGACTTCAAGACTTACACTAAAGATCGGTTATTGGGAACTTTGACATCTTATGAGATGAGAAAGCTGAATTTGAGAAATGCATCCAAATCATAAATTGCTTTTAAGGATACAAAAGATGAAGATCTGGATGCAAAAAATCTTGATGAAGTAGAAGCTAACTTTGTGAGAAGGATGAAGAAAGGATCTGGCAAGTATGAAGGTAAGTTACCCTTTAAGTACTTTAGTTGTGGAGGAATAGGTCATTATGCTTCGAGATGTCCAAAAAGAGATAAGAGGAATAAACAAAGATTTAAAAAAGAAAAAAAAGGTAAGAAGATCAACAGAGCATATTATGTGAATAGGGATGCTAGTATTTACGATGGAAAGTACATTTTATGAAGATCATTGACAATGAATGCTTGTTCTTGGCTATAAAAGATGAACCTACTTGCATTTAACTCTGATACGGTGAAGAATTCCCTCGAAGAAAGAGAAAAGTGAAGGTAGTGTAATCTCTACCATACCATGCTAAGCAGGGGAAAAGAACTACTGGGTTGTTGATAGTGGTTGTTCACATCACATGATTGGTGCTAAGAGTAAGTTTGTTAAACTTGAAAAATATGATGAAGGCTTAGTTATGTTTGGAGATGATACTAGTGCTGAGATTTGTGGGATAGGTTTAGTATGTTTTGATGGAAAGCATAATACTAATGTTAAAAGAGGGCTTAAAAGGCATGAAATCTTTTGAGTGTTGAAAAAATGTGTGAGTAGAGGATATAATCTTGTATTTAAGGATGAAGATGTGAAATCAGGAAATATTTAGGAACAATGATTGATGTAGGAAAGAAATCTGAAGGAACTATCTATCAACTTAAGGTGTTGATGGATGATGCTTTATGAATTAGATTAATGATAGTTGGTTGTGGCATCGGAGAATGTGTCATATGAATTTTTGATAATCTTACCAAAGTTAGTGTAGTACAAGCCGTGAGATATTTACCAAGGATTACAAAGCCTGTTAATGCCATTTGCAGGAATTATCAGTTTGGAAAGCAAGAAAGAAATCATTTCAGATCAAAGGAACAATCTACTATTGGACTACTAGATTTAATTCATATAGATCTTTGTGGTCTTACAAGAGTGAGAAGTCTACATGGTGAAAGGTACTTTATGCTTTTGATTGATGATTATTCTAGATATCATGGGTTACATTTCTTAGAGAGAAATTTGATGCATTAAGATAGATTCAAGACATTCAAAGCTATGGTTAAGAATGAATTAAA
>VDFB02215908.1:0-20629 GCA_007258455.2 Sequoia sempervirens
GCAAAACTTAAGATGCCTGCTTGACTCTGATGCCCTCGAACCCGACTCCAATCTTTAGTCCAGAACGAACTCAGCAATCACTTGAGCAACTTCAACTTTCTGATCTTCTGTGTGTGTGTGAGCTTCTCAAAAATTCATAATTAAATAAAATATTTGCTCCTCCCTTCAAAGCTCTCCAAAATCCAAGATTAAAAGAAAAATCAATTCTTTAAAACTAGCTTTTTCCCAACTCTCAATTCCTATTGGCTCACACTGTCTTTTTGTTCTTTTATTTGTTTTTATTCCTTTAATTCCTGTTTTGCAACTTTTCTTGCACTTCACATTACCTATTTATTTTAAATAAATTATTCACATAATTATCCACCACCAATTTACTTGATTAAAATAATTAAGCTATATTTAATATTTAATTATTATTTAATTACAATATATGATTTTCAAAATAATTAAATTATTTAAATATTTAAATTCCATTAAATCCAACATTAAAATGAATAATTTATTTCAATCATTAAGATAAATCATAACTATAAATGCCCTCATAAATAAAATAAGACAAAACACATAACACCACAGACAATGACGAAAATTACACAAAAAAAACAACTATACCACACAAATGAGACGACCTGACATCATGGAACGGGAGGACTTCATCGTCACCTCTGTATCAACATTTATCCGTTGGGTTATTTGGTGCTCGCCCTGTCCTGCCGAAGCAGGTGGAATCGAGACTTATACCTGCAATCCTGCATACAAACGAAGTTGTGTACATGTGCATATATACATATATATCAAAGCATTAAATCAAGATACTGCATTGTGAGAAGGAATCGCAACATAACAGGGCACTCGCGAACGAGTGATGCTATATTGTCCTTCGTCACACCTATTCTAACAATTATAACATAATCCATGAATTACATTTCTAACTAATAATCATCTCATAACATATTAAATTAAATCACTGCATCATATCATAATTCAGAAAATCAACTGATATATAATCAACCATAATGTCATATAAAGTAATCAAGTCCAAAATGAAATAACATCATCTAGCATCTAAACTAACCATATCAAACAATAACAGTGTCATCATAGTATCTGACTAACCACATCAAACAATAACAGTATCATCATAGTATCTGAGCATCAAAACAAAACATAACACTACTGAGTCCAACTAGAAACTAGGAGGGTTATACGATACAATTTGGGAGATGCTCACCACTACTTCATTTCTAACTACACATTCACACTTATTACTCACTAATATATTTGTTTTGTCTCTTTTCTAGATTGTCTACAAAACTTGTTTCTCTTCACTACTCTTGGTCTCTCTCTAAAACTATTTTCCATATAGTTATATATATATAGCCAATATTCATCACAAGCACCAATAAGGTTAGCCTAATTAGATTGAATTCAATATAAAGGATATCACCTATCGATTCCAAAAAATATTGTCAAAATGAAATTTGATCTTTAGCACAATACATTGTGTCAACCCAGACCATGAAATAGATCTCACATAAGTTTTTATATCATATCAAAATTATCTTAAAAAGTCATCCAGGAATAGTTTTCAATGCAACTAATAGAATAATGTCACTTTATTGTACGAGCACAAAAACATGAAATATCTTGATCATGCATGCCTTTAACATCCATAAGTAGTTTCCCAAAACCACAATCAACAATTTTCAACTGTGGAGAAATGCAGACTAGAATACTAAAGGGGAAACCAAAAATAGTGAATCAACCACAAGAGAGGATAAAATAGTTATACACACCAGTTTCAAAGTAATGAACGAAACTACCAACATGGTGACATAAATGACAACATATAGATAACCTAGTCATTCTTACAACATAATCTATTTAAAAGGACAATATAAAACAAAAACTATATTATCTATATTTAATTATTCCATTATACCATCTGCATCCTTTCTTTTTTGCAATGCATCTATGATTATCTCATGCTCTTCTATAGAAATTATCCATAACACTTTATTTATGGGTCTTCTATGATACTGATCTAGTTTTATAATTGTTTCCACCAAAAAATGTGAATAGTGTATAATCTTTTTATGTGTTTCATAATCTTCAAATACAAGTAGACCATTCTTAATTTTCAAGTAATTTTATAGCCAAGTGCCAACAACCACCACTGATCCTATTGGAAAACATGAAAACCATCATCAAATAGGTTCTCAAAATTTTCTTGAGGGGATCAAAGACTTGTTCTAAAAATTTGCTTAAGGGGATCAAAAACATGTTATAACAAATTACTTAAGGGGTTGTCTTAAGGGGATCAACATAGTTGTTGGATAATGATAGCTATCATCATCTTCTCGAGGTGATATTAACTTATGTTTAATATTGTGCCATACAAAAAGGGTCTCTTGCTTGACATGGGATAATTCATGATAAATTGAACTTAATAAGGCCTTGACTTAGGTATTGTGAGGTTTTTTATGCATCCACACTAGCTCTTGGACCCTTGCAAATCAAATAACATGCTTTTAATGACATCTTGTAAATATGTTTTATAGTGTTGTAAGATGCTTTCACACTTTTGTAGACCTAATGAACCTATTTCTTCCTTATTAAACATTATAAAAATTGTTTAATAGCATTATTACATCAATTTAGAAGGATTATGAAATAAACTTAATCATAAACTAATGTTGTAATGTGCCCCAGACATTCACATTGGTTCTTGTGCCTTCCTAGGCTATGAGGACCTCATTTTAGTGTTGTAAAGTCTATTTTTAATCACACTTTCACATTGAATTTTGTGTCCCAATCCCTATTTGACATTTACTTCATCACTAATAGGCCCCTATTAACCCATATTGTACATCCCAAGGCATAATTTGATAAAATAATTGACATAGTCATCATATAAGCCTAATTTTCTTACTTCTTAACATTCCAACTAGAAAAAATGGCCCCTATGGAACCCATTCACCATTAGTGGCAAATTAGTTCCATCTAGGTGGGACCCATTTGAGTTATTTTTGGGGTTTTGAGTGGGAAATATTAGGTTTTAAGTTTAATTTTTCTCCATGTTGGCCTTAGGGATCTAATTAATAGGAAAATAAGGTGAATCTCCTACAAAATCACCTCTCTTAACTCATTTTTACATCCATTGAATCAATTCACATCCATTCTTCATTATTCATCCTCTCATATTTCATCCCAAGTCAAGCAACTTAGGGTTTTATGATTGCAAGATATCAAGAAAGCTTCTAAGGACATTCAAGGGCCAAATCTTCCTCCATTGTTGTAGAAATACAAGATCAACATCATGGAAAGGTAATATATTCCATTATTACATGTTTCATTCTATTCTTTCATCATTTTGGTTTAATTACCTAAAAGGGGTTTGACCAAGGCAAACCCCCATGCCTTAACATTCAACATCTTTCTCTTTTGCATTGTGTGTTTGTAGATTTAGAACTACTGGAAGCTTGTAAATCATTGAAGATAAAGTTGCAAGGTTTCTCAAATATTCTCCTCATTCAACAAGTCAAAGAATCAACAAAATCTCATTTTTAGACTAGTAAACCAGAGTTTCAAAAGTAGACACCTATAGGAAGATAAAGTGTAGATCAGAAGCTTCAAAATCCACCTTTGAAAATCTAGAAATTAAAAAGTGGACTCAGTCATCATGTGTGCTGAGTGAGCCCCATCCAAAGGTCAGTTTTTAGATTCTTACATTTTTAGATACCCTTTTGTCAGAAATGGGTTCCGATACAGTTTAGTAAAACTAGGACTGATTCACCTAAAATGGTGAATTAGTCCCTCCAAGCTTGAAAATCAGCATCATTAGCATTTAAATTGTGATTTCCAGTCTTCTTCAATATTCCAAGTGCATACTTTTAGTCTAATTCATTTCTATTGTTTTTTTCATTCATTTGTAGGTTATTTTGCATTACACAATGTGTTTTTAAACAAGACATATTTCTTAATTTTTCATGTTTAATCAATTCAATATTATCAATTAGTTTCACTTAGATCATTACATTTAATCAAAATAACATCATACACATCATAATTTGAATGAACCCTTATCATTTTTGGTCATATCTCTCTCCTTTTAGGTGAAAAACCCTAGAAGAGCTAGAGAAGTTCATATAAGCCTAAAAATCTATGGTTCATTTTGGCTAGCTTGATTTTGAAATGCATTATTAACTGATTTGGAATCCTCCCATAATCATAGATCTAGCTTGCATTAGGTTTTGCATGATTCATTTGCATGCTAGGTTTTAAAATTTGAATTCATAAAAAGAGCATTTTGCTTGCATTGTTGGTCTCTAAATTCATGTAAATCTTGTAAAATTCTACATTTTCACATTAGGTCTACATCATAGCACTCTAAAAACATAAAAATAAGTAAAGAAACTATGAAAATTTTGAAAAAATCCCATACTGGGACTCATTCACCACCCTGGGCGAATTAGTCCCTTTTGACCCCTAAAACAACATTTTATAGAATTTAGAACATTGCTTTTTGGGATTTTTTTGGTACCTTAACCTATCTAGATCACTTAGAGCATGCATTTCATAAAATCTAGCCTTAGTTATCTCATTTTATGCATGGTTTCCATTTCAAGTTTGCATTCTCATCTTGTTACATGACATAATCAGTTGGTTATCATCTTTGAAATCTAAAACATTGTTCTTCATTTTCATCTTTTCTTTTGCATTGTTACATTTCAAGATTGTATATTAATCATTCCATCATGTTTTCATTATAGAATTCTATAGTTCTAATCTTGCATGTTCTCCTTTTATATATTATTGCATGTTGTAAGCAGATCTTCTTAAAAGCATATGAATATGAGGTCCTTTCCCCTCTCTTTTTATTCATCATATATCCCTCTCCTAGTTCCCCTTTTGTGGATGAGGTTGGTTTAGTGAAATAAACCTTGGATATTCATATCACTTACATTTGTTTTTTTTCCTATTATCTCTCACACTTGTGAAGCAAATAGTTTAGTGCTAGGAGAACCAATTGATGAGAGTTGTGACAATCTGAGTTGTTTCTCTCCTCTTACCTCTCCTATTAGACATAATATTGATAAAAAAGAGGACATCACACTAAGTAATCATGACAATCACACAATACAATGTGATGGTGAGACCATCGATTCATCTCCTAACTTCTCCCCTACTTGTGAGAATGTTTGTGAGGAGGATATGTTGACATTAGATCAAATCTTGAAGACCTATGACAATCGTCTTTATTTTTCTTCCCCTATTTTGAAAGACATTATTGGAAAAAAGGAGGTAATCAATGATAATCAAGAGAAACTCCTTGCTCCCTTTCCTAATGTTTCCCCCATCCAAGAACAAATAATTAATCAAGTGGATCCACTCATTGAAAAACAAGAATGTGATGCTTTTTCTTCTTTTTATGCCTCTCCCACTT
Organism: Sequoia sempervirens; assembly: GCA_007258455.2. Classification (NCBI taxonomy): domain Eukaryota; kingdom Viridiplantae; phylum Streptophyta; class Pinopsida; order Cupressales; family Cupressaceae; genus Sequoia; species Sequoia sempervirens. The sequence goes on from VDFB02215908.1 coordinate 5,447, forward strand.
GTGATGAAGCTAATTTGCACATTGCAACCTTAGATGAACATATTACAAGCTCTCCTAGTAGGGTAGATAATATGGAACAAGAGAATGAGACATTACAACAACTCAATGATTGCATAAAGTCTTCCCCTAATCTCCTCATTATCAATAATCAAATGCATTCAACCATTCATAATTCCCTTGGTTGTGATGAAGTTATTTTGGATGAACTAAACCTTCATTATCACAAAAATTTGGTTTTTGGTTCTCCTATGAACTCTTCTTCTAGGGAGAATATTATGATCCAACACAAAGATAACATGCCCTTCAAAGACAATGAAAAATCTCACTTGTTATGAGATGTTAACAATATTCAACCTCACTACACCCTTTACCCACCTTCCAATAAACCTCACTACACACTTTACCCTCCTTTACATCCACTTCATCCTTCCAATAAACCTCACTACACCATCTACCCCCTTCAAACCAATGTGTTGCAGAAATCTATTAATTATATTGTTGCTCATACATAAAACACTCAAAATAATCTACAACCGCTGCAACCAATCCCGCCCTCCTTACCTTTTCCCTAATCCACATAGTGCTCCTCGTTACATCCCACAAAAAAATGAGTATGATATTGTTGACCAATTAAATAATACTCTGAGAAAGATTTCCTTTTGGGGTTTAATTTATAACTCACCAAATTACCACACAATTCTTCAAGCAACCTTAAAAAAATTGAAGTTTGTATTGGTACAGCTTCGAATGATGTGGTAGTTCTCATCCACAAAAAAAATCCAAACACTACCTTCCATCAACATGAGCTCCCTCCTTTGGAGTTGTGTAAATAACATGATTCCTTTATGATAATTACTCGATTCAATCTCACAAGTATCAAACACACTCTCATAGATAATGGTTCCACCCTTAATGTGTGTAGTGCGAGTATCCTTGAGTGATTACATGTTGATAGGTCACAAATAATACTTGATTCTATCTCTATTCAAGGATTTGATAATACAACAAAGCAACTACTTGGTGTAATCACTTTTCCTATTACGGTTGGGGTGGTTACTTTGCAAAATCCTATTCATGTCATGTGTTATGATATTTTGTAGAATCTTATGTTAGGTAGACCATGAATTCATGAGATGAATGCAATTCCTTCAACCTATCATCATAAAATGAAATATGTCTATAACAATAAAATTTATCATGTTGAAGTATATCCGAAGCTTGCAAGTTGATTGCACCTTGAAAATGAGCTACACATCCTCTCAAAACATTAATTCCAACATCTGACATAGATCCTCTTGAAATAGAACACAACGATGAGAAATAACCATCTAAATTATTTAGTGATGATTAGGGATCCTTAGAATTTGTATCTTCATCTATGGGTGAATACATACACAAAAGAAAGATGAGAAACAAGTGCAACCAACCATCATAACCAAAAAAAAATTAGACAACCTTCTGAAAGCATCCACCTCAACCACTTTAGAAAAAGCCATAACATCCACAACAACCCTTGATGAACACCACAGTGAACAACCACCTAATTCCAAAGCACTAAAATAGCTTTATGGAAAAGTTATGACCTCATGAAACAAATCTGATATAGTGGAAAAGGCTATGGTGCTTGAGAAAAAGGTATCCACAACCCAATAGATCCAAACACACAACAAACAACTCATGGTTTTCATTATTATCCTTTGACCAAGATCACCAAACCTTCACTCAACATCAATACTATCATACAAGCCTCTTCCAAGATTCTTCCTTATTCACATAAGTAACCTTAGTTACTACTCCTTTCCATGTAATAGTTGTAGGGTGATCACATACTCACTATTGCATGTCTTGCATTCATTGTAAGGGGTAGTATACCATCATCCATTCCAGGCTCACCTTTGTCCTGCACTAAGTGGGGGAAAAGGGTTAGCAAGCCTTATCCCCATATGTCACTTGTCATTGTCTCTTTTGGTTAATCATTAACCTTTCATGAACATATCAAGAGAAAGCTTGGGTTGTGGACAACATGTCTTAAGATTGACTCGCATGTGACATACTCCATTTTCTTCATGATGTAGCTTCTTGAAAACATATGACTTGGAATAGGGCTTTCCATGTTGCTTCTCATGTCTCATTTTTCTTTTGAATTTTCTCCCCTTTGCTACTTTAAAGAAATTTCTCATATTAATTATGTTAGCAATTCCTTTAAAGTGGGGGCCATACAATACCATAATTCATGTGTAGTCCTGGTTCCCATTGTAGCATTGTCATTTGTGTGATGCATTTGTCACTTTGTGGATGAAATTGGGTGTGATGTTCATAATTGTGATCTATCACAACATATTACATTCCTCTTGGTGGCTTGATGTGACACATTGCATCCCCTAAGTTGTGAATATACTATTCTTTGATTGGTACTCTCTTGGAGTCATTAGACACAATGTGCCCTTAAGTGACTGACTTTGTATGAATTGAACAAGACTCCTTTAAAAATATTTTACATTTTACATTTTACATTTTTACATTCTTACATTTTTTTCATTTTGCACTTTTTACCACCTTGCATAACACAACTCGCATGACTGTGGTACCTTTCTTTTTTTTTCATGAGCATTTTCCTTTTCAGTGCCTTGTTAAAGTTATTAGGAGGTATAAATTTAATATGGTTGAGCTGGAATCCCACCTAGCGGCATTAATTTTCCCCATATCCACCTGTGTTTGTTAGTTCATACCAACTAGTGTGTATATCTTACTTTTTGGGATTTCTCACCCCATAGACAACTAGTTTTGTGGCCCCAGAGTGAGTATACCTTTGGCCTTTCTCACCCAACAGACAATGAAGAAGTCCTGTCGACCCAGAGTGAGCACATTTTTTTCACCCCATCTTTCTTTCCATCTTTCCTTTCCATGACTTTGTATCTTGGGGGCTTGACCTACATGTGGATCTCTCTTGAATGTCTAATTTATTGTGAGTTTGAATCAAGTTTATCCTCTCACTAAAGTAGGGGCTAAATGTGTCATAGAAAAAAGGGTCTCTTGCTTGAAATGGGATAATTCATGATAAATTAAACTTAATAAGGCTTTGACTCAAGTATTGTGAGGCAATTTATGCATTTTCACTAGGTCTTGGACCCTTTCAAATTGAATAACATGCTTTTAATGATGTCTTGTAAATGTGTTGTAAAGTTTTGTAAGATTCTTTCATGCCTTTCTAGACCTAATGAACCTATTTATTCCTAATTCAACACTATAAAATGTGTTTAATAACATTATTGCATCAATTTAGAAGTCTTGTGAAATAAAATTAATGTTAAACTAATGGTGTAATGTGCCCCATAGATTCACATTGGTTCTTGTGGTTCCTAGGCTATGAGGACCTTATTTTAATGTTGTAAAGTGTATTTAATCACACTTTCACATTGAATTTTGTGCCCCAAGCCCTATTTGACATTTACATCATCACTAATAGGTCCCTATTAACCCATATTGTGCATCTTGAGGCATAATTTGATCAAATAACCAGCATAGTCATCATATAAGCCTAATTTTTTTACTTCTCGACATTCCAACTAGCAAAAATGGCCCCTGTGGGACCCATTTTCCATTAGTGGAAAATTAGTCCAATCTAGGTGGGACCCATTCACCACTAGTGGTGAATTACTCCCATCTAGGTGGGACCCATTCACCACTATTGGTGAATTAGTTCGATATAGGTGGGACCCATTCACCATTAGTAGTGAATGAGTCCCATTTGAACCATTTTTGTGTGGTTTTGAGTAGGAAAAATTAGGTTTTAAGTTTATTTTTTCTCCATGTCAGCCTTTAGGATCCAATTAGTAGGAAAATAAGGTGAATTTCCTACAAAAGAACCTCTCTTAACTCATTTTTGCATTCATTTACTCAATTCACATCCATTCTTCATTATTCATCCTCCAATATTTCATCTCAAGTCAAACAACTTAAGGTTTTATCATTGTAAGAGATCAAGAAAGCTTCTAAGGACATTCGGGGGTTGAATCTTCCTCCATTGTTGTATAAATCCAAGATCAACATCATGTCAAGGAAATGTATTCCCTTATTACATGTTTCATTCTATTCTTTCATCATTTTGTTTTAATTAACTAAAAGGGGTTTGACCAAGGAAAACCCCCATGCCCTAACATTCAACATATTTCTCTCTTTCATTATGTGTTTGTAGATTTAGAACTATTGGAAGATTGGAAATAATTGAAGATGAAGTTGCAAGGATTGTCAAATCTTCTTCTCATTCAACCAGTCAAAGAATCACAAAATGTCATTTTCAGAATTATAAATTAGAGTTTCGAAAGCTGACACTTGTAGGAAGCTAAAGTGAAAATTAGAAGCTTTAGAATACACCTTTGAAACTATAGAAATTAAAAAGTGGACTTATTCACCATGGGTGGTGAATGAGTCCCACCCAAAGGTTAGTTTTTGGATTTTTACATTTTTAGATACCCTTTTGTTAGAAATGGGTTACAACACAATTTTGAAAAGTTTGGACAAATTCACCTAGAATGGAAAATGAGTCCCTCCAAGCTTGAAAATCAACATCACCAACATTTCAAATGTGATTTATAGTCTTCTTGAACATTACAGGTGCACACTTTTAGTCTGATTCATTTCTATTGCATTGTTCCATTCATTTGTAGGTTATTTTACATTAGACAATGTGTTTTCAAACAAGTCATATTTCTTAGGTTTTGCATGTTTAATCAATTCAATATTATCAATTAGTTGCACTTAGATCATTAAATTTAGTCCAAATAACATTATACACCTCATAATTTGAATGAACCCTTATCATTTTTGGTCCTATCTCTCTCCTTTTAGGTGAAAAACCTTAGAAGCGCTTGAGAAGTGCAGAGGAACCCAAAAATATATGTTTCAAGTCTCCACATAATGAGCCAACCAATATTATATTTCCTCTTCATTCCCCTTGGGTGCAACAACAACATACACATGTCCTACAAAAAAAAATTGATTTAATAACTTGTGCACATCCATATAAATAATTTAGCAAAATAACTTAATAAAGTGAAATAAAATGAAATAAATTGAATTAAATTTCCTTCTTGTACAAGTTTTGAAACAAATTCATAGTCTTTAGATGCAAACAATTGATCATTTTCTTCAATAGTTCTTTCATATTGATCGTGTGCTTGTGTAGGTGTCAATGATCTTTGCTCCCACTATTTAACCCATTCTGTATTTTCACATGTTTCCCAATCTCCTGAGATACAAAACTAAAAAAAATACAAGCTCCCTTGTCTAGAGAGTCCATGTTCTTGTTTTTGAACTCCTAAATTAATGCCATTTAGTAGAACCACAAATTGTCTCATAGTCAACTCTAGGTACAATGTTCTCTTCTTCAACCAACCAAAAGAATCGATGAACTATAGAGTACTTACTTGAACTAGGTATAGATAATCTTGTATTGCACCAATCCACTATCCCATGTGCATCTTTAAATTTTACTACATCCTTGAATTTTAATTGTTCTCTAACAAGAATTCTTTTGACACACACACCAGCTCCATCATGTTCTACTTTACCATGCCCAGCTTCAAAAAAACTCCATATACATTGGACATTAAGCTCCTTGTGAACCCTATATAACCAATAGATCATTCTTGCACTACCCCATATAATTATCTAACCATATGATGTGTTTTTTCATGTACATTCCTCTTTCTCTTAAATTTCTATAAAATATATTGAAATAGTATTGAACAAACTATATGATGAGTGTAACCAGTTGTCACTCAAATAAAATTGATATTCCCTAAAAAAAATTCTATCATCCTCAGTGCTATCATCTGCATGTCTATAAATAATATGGACAAACATAGCTACTTGCACTGAATTATAATACTGTGATTTAATTTCCTCTTGTAGAGCTAGAGTATAATTTTCTACAAAATCAACCACTAAAAGTATAGTACCAATTGGAAATGTGTTTCTACATGTGTAAAATTTTCCATCAAGCCATTGAGCATATTGAGAGTGCATTCCATATTTTGGAACAATCTTATTCTTAAGTTCACTCATAAAAGCATGTACACTAACTTTTTCTATAACTAAATCACAATGCTTTCCTATTTTTTGATCTTTTAAAGAATAGTCAATATTCTTAAATATTTTAACATCTATTAATTGTCCAAAATCATTATCAACACTTTCATGGATACAAATTCTTAAGAAAGAAATATTTCCATAGCTAATGCATTGTCCAAAAATACAAGAACTTAAATAAAACAATTTACCATTAGATCTTTCACAAAACAAACATCATATAAGCTCCCTTATTGCTTCAGGTGGAAAATTAATACGACCTTCCTATATAATCATGTTATTATGTAAGGTACACCATATATATCAAAAAACATTATAACATAAGGAAATTGAACATGCGTTTTACAAAAAGATATTCATTGCTTATTAATTTTTACATACCGGGGTTTACATTTTTGAAAAGATCTTTGACTTATTTTAATATTACTAGGTAACACTAAATCACCACAAAATTTTCTATAAAATCTAGTTTGTATTGTATATATAATAGGTGTTTTGGGTGAGGATCATGAACTTTGGACCCCACCCTTAATTTTAAAACATCTCTAGCATTAGATGATACCCTATTATTATCATGCCAATATTTTTCAATCAAATATTTAATTTCAACATTCAATTTCATATCAAACCTTGGGAGTCGACCACCAAAACTTCAACATTGGTTGATACAATCATTTTCTATACTTCCTCTTCTTTTTGCTTCTCTTAGCAATGCTTTAGGATGTATTTTTAAAACTTCACTAATATTGCTTACCATTCTTTTATTCAAAGTTTCTTTATTAACTATAGCAGTTGTTATAGCTTTTCTTCTTGCACTTTTATCTTTAAATCGACTATTTTTCCCAATAGATTGAATGGAACTAACAACAATAGACATAACATGTTTTAATGATTGATCTTTTCTTCTTGGTTTAACAAAAAATCCTTACTTTTTCATTATCTTCCTCATTTTTTGCATTCTCATCAATTGAATCATTTGTTGACATTGAAATGCAAATTTTTTATGATAAATTTTATTTTGTATTTTCTATTCAAATGTGTTCTTATTTTCCTCCAAAAAATCTTACCAGGAAGATTATCCAAAACATCACTTTCAATTTTAAAAAAAGCTTTTTGATTAAATAAAACATGACATACTATATTTTCATTTTCATTTTCATTTTCATTTTCAACTTCAAAATGATTTACATTTTCATCAACAAAACAGTTTTCATTTTTATTTTCAACAAAAGGATCATTCTCATTTTCATTTTCAAAAAAATATTTTTCATTTTCATTTTCAACAAAATATTTTTCATTCTCATTTTCATTTTCATCTTCAACAAATTCTATAAAAGTTTCATCTCTCTATATTATCAATGTCAACATCGTTAAGTCCAACATCTTGTAAAACTCTACATACAAATTTTTCATTTCACTAAAATGTGGATTTGAAGACATACCTAGATTTGTGCCTATTGAAACATTCTCCATAGCATTGAAAGAGGGATTTGAAGACATAGTAGGACTTGCTTGTATAGTCATATTATTTTCCAAACTGACTTCTTGCAAATTAGCTTTTTCTATAGCCATGGTCTCCTCAATGTTTTCATCTTCAATAGTTGTAGAATTGGATGCTCCACCATCGTTCATTGATTTAATTATCATTATTCTTTCTCTTTGTCTTTGTTTCTCCTTTTCTCTCTTTGCTTCAATTTCTTTAGGAGTCAATTTCTTCCTATCTTTCCTCTTATTACGAGCTTGTGAAGCCATGATTATAAAATTCTCAAGCACAAATGAATGTTAATAGTGAAATTATTCAAAAAAATCAATCCAAATAATAAGTTGAAGACTTGTAAGGAAAAAATTATTCCTCTTGTGTTCCTCAAAACAAGTAGAAAACTAACACAATTCTACTTAAAAAAATTGTTTACTTGACACCTCCTTTAAAAATTCAATCCATATTACAACTTGAAGACCTATAAAAACCAAATTATTCCTCTTTTTTCCTCCAAACGATAGAAATCTAACACAATTCCACTTCAAAAACTATTTGCATGATGCCTCCTTTGAAGAATTGAATCCAAAATGCAAGTTCAACACTTGTAAAGACAAACATTGTTAAAAAATAGCCCAATATGTCATAGTTGGCCATACATGTGATGTTGCATACTTCATAGTAAAGTTTTCTAGTAAATTAAAAAAGAAAAGTTAAAAAGAAACAAGATCCCGATTATAAAAAAGGGATCCCATTATATAATCGACATCCTATTTCCCAATATTAAATATGGGGACCATTGACATGGAAATGGGATCCCATTTATGAAACGAGATCTCATTTCCTTTCCTATTTTCCAATGTTAAATGTGGGGACTATTGACATGGAAACAAGATCTTGTTTCCTTGTCAATGGTCACCACATTTAATATTAGAAAATGGGATCTCGATTTACAAAACGAGATCCCATTTCTAAATTTTTTAAAATTTCCTTTCTTTATGGTGGGTTTTTGGCTTGTATTATGGTTCAATAAAATCATTGGGAATCCGAACCTAGACCTTCAACCTGGTTTGACTTGCAACGTGAAGGTCCTAACAATATCAGAGAAAAATAGTGAGTTTGGGCATATATAGAGATTCCAAATATATAATTTTTTTTACAATTGGATTATTATTTCTATTTTTAAATTAATTTATGATGAAACTAGTCCATAAAATTTAAATATTAGGGTTTTTTACTATTTTAATAATTTTTTTATCAACATAGAATTTTCATAAACGGACTGGACAAGAATGTACTTTAGAAAATTAATTTAAATTTTTTAAAAAATTAAAAAATGACAAGTTTAGGTCATCTTATGTGTGACATACATGATGATTTTTCCAAATGACAAATATGGCTACTAAAAATTTAATCAAAAAAATTCAATAAAAAATTCCAAAAAATATCAAAAACATGCTTCAATGAGTTACAAATATTTTCCCAAAAATATTTAGAAAAATATGGTAATTTAGGTCAAAATATGAATGATGTACACATGCATGGTATGGTAAAAAAAAGTGACTTTTAAATAGTGGTTTTTATAAACACCTATTGAAACTCAATTTGTACCATCTGGGTATTGAAATAAATTACATATGTGAAAACTAGACTTTGAGTATTGAATTTTATGATTAGTAACTTTTTTTGAAGATTCTATCTCTAAGTGCTTCAAATTTTAAGGTCAAATGTGTCAAATTCTGAAAATTAAAGAAAAAAATTCCACTTTTTGGCCAAAAAGCGGACTCAACTTCTTGCCAACACTCAATAAGAAAACCACTTTCAAGATGGAAGATGTGGTTGCTTCATTGTTGTTAGAAGAGATGTGAAAGAAATATTTTGAGATGGAAAAGGAGGGTCTTGTTGTTCGAGATAGACTGAAGGAGAAAGACAAGAAGAAAGACAAGTCTAAATCAAAGTTTGAATGGAGATCAAAGTCTCTTGGCAAGAAGTTCAAGGTGAAATGTTGGAATTGTGGGTAGCCTAGTCACTTCCGTAAGAATTGCAATGAGGAGAAAAAGAAGAAGAAGAAAAGAAATTCTTTAGATAATGATTTTTCTTAGAGAGATGCAGATGCCTTCATTGCAGCCTTGGTGACTTAGACATTAGATGATGTCTGGATTGTTAACTCAGGTGCATCTTTTCACATGACATATAATAGAGATTGCTTTGTGAAGTATGAAAAGTATTCTTGTGGAAAGGTGTGTCTGGAAAGTGAGTCATCTCTCAAAATTGTTGGTTGTGGGGCTGATGCAAGAAGTTGGGTCCACAAAAAGCTCAAAAAGTGGAAGTGTTTTTGTTGTTTTTCAAAAATTTGTCACATTTGGACTAAAAATTTGAGGCACTTACACAATGAATAAATTATTCAAATACCTAGATTACAAAATTAAATTCGATAAGGATCTATAAAAACCACTTTTAAAAGTCCCTATTTTTTTTTACCATACCATGCACGTGTACGGACACCACTTTTTGACCCAAATAAAAGTATTTTGGTAATTCATTTTGGGGAAAGAGAGCTAACAACATGAAGATTGATTAGAATTTTTTTTTGTAATTTTTTGTTGAATATTTTTTTATTGAATTTTTATTGGCCTTAATTGTTGTTTTTAAAAATCAATGTGTAAGGACAACATAATTGGACCTAAACTAAAAAAAAATTGATTTTTTTTCATTGTGTAGAAAATTGTCTGAATATTGATGCCATATAATTTTTTTTACAAGAAACTTAACCAAAAAAAGTTATTAAAAAACAAAAAAAGCTTGATATTTCAAGTTTAAGGCCTAGTTTTCTTAGAAATTAATTAAAAAATAACAAATATAATCCAATATTAATAAAAATTATATATTCAAAAACTAGACATCATGTTCTCTAATAGGCTTTAATTCTACAGATTGATTTAGAAAAAAAGCCCATTAGCCATATTGCCAAAGTTGGACATTCTTCTTAAATCTATCTTAGTTTTTTAGTTGCAGGTCAAAGGCTAAGACTCAAATTGCCAAGCCTTTCCCAAGCCTAAAAATAAGGCTACAGGTGGGCTAGGAATTCAATTTTTAAATAAAATGTACACGTTAATATAACGTGTATGCGTTATATAAGTGAAACACATATGCATTTCATAATGCATTCACATTATCTATTTACTCATTAAGTAAATTTAATGTGTACGCATCATATAATGCATACACATTCCTAAAATATAATGTGTATGTGTTTTATAATGCATACATGTTTCTTATATAGCCATTTTTTCCCAACTTGGAAAATACTAATAAAACACATTTTTCCTAGAACATTCCTTTTCCTCAATATGATCTGAAAGTGCCATTTTCTACATTTGTTATTGTAACTTTGTCTTTTGTAGGGCATATTCTATTCAATTTTTTTGAAGAGACAAGTGCAGGTTGAATTTTTTTAAGTGGAATCAAGTACAAGAACATTTTACAAGAAGATTTTGAAAAAGAGAACTTTTGGATGTATTCATGATGTTTTTGGACTTCAAGGTTTATAGAAGAAAAGATCTTCATACTTCATAATTTTATTTCAATATTTTAAGGACATGGAAATTTTAAAATAGGTTACTTGAATCATTTTTTTTGTCATAAAAGAGGGTTTGGTAACCATGGGATCAAAGCAAAGACAAAGAAAAAAATGTAGAAAGTTAATGGCATTCGAAGAAATTCAAGTAAATAAAGAAATGGAGGAAAAAAGACAAAGGGATAGAAGAGAAAGGATTCCTCGGATGAAAAATTTGGAAGCATCTAATTCCATGAAATTTGAAGAGGAAGCCATGAATGATAAAATAAATGTAGATGATGCAATTGTGGAGATGGTGAATATGGAAGAAAATGTAATTATGGAGACAAACCCAACTATGCCTTCAACTTCAACTTTGAATGATATGGAAATAGTACCTATGCAAAAAAATTCAAGTATGTCTTCAAATCCACCTCCCAATGATATAGAAAATGCACCTATACAAACAATCTATCCAAGTATTCTTTCAAACCCAATTCTTGATACTATTGATCTTGGTTGTTTAGATGAAGTTGGATACACCATTGATGATATCAATAATTCTAGGGTTGAAACAATGCAAAACAAAAAAATGATGAAATAATATCTTATGAGAATGCAAATGAGAATGAAATCCCTTTTACATTTGAAAATTAAAATGAAACCCCTTGTGTGAAAGAAAATGAAACCCCTTATATGGATGAAGGTGAAAATGTTTTTTTTACAATTGAAAAAGATGTGCTAGATAACCTTCGTGGTAAATTTTTTGGGAGACAAATTAGAACTTATGGAAATAGAATATATAAAATGTTGTTTCTATAAAAATAAATCAAGATTCCAATGTAAAATCATGGTGCAATTGATGATAATGTTGAAAATTAGAAAAGTGATGAAAAAATTAGGTAGTTTTGTAAAACCAAAAAAGAAAGATGATTCAGTAGAACAAGTCATATCTAGTGTTGCTAATGCTATTGATTTTATAGGTAGGAAAAGTTGATCTAAAGATAAGAATGTGGCTCTCCATGCAATAACAACTGCTTTAGTTGATAAAACAACTTCAAATAAAAGAATGTTAAGTAATATTAGTAAATGTATAAAGTAAATCCTAAAAATTTGATAAGAGCTACTAAAAGAAGAGAAAGTATTGAAAATGATCCAATTAATCAATGTTGGAGTTTTAGTGGTAGACTCCCAAGATCATACATGAAATTAACTAATGAAATTAAACCTTTAATCAATGAATTTTGGCATGATAATACAAGAGTATCACCTAACATTAGAGATGTCTTAAAATTAAGGGTGGGTTCCAAAATTTGTGAACCTCATCCAAAGCATCTCTTATATATGACTCAAACTAAATTATATAAAAAAAAATTAGATGCTTCAATCTTACCATTGGATATTAACATAAGTCAAATATCATTCAAAAAGTGTAAACCTTGGTATTTTATAATTAATAAGAAATAAATCTCTTGTTGTTGTAAGACTCATGTGCAATTTCATTATTATTATGATATTTTTCAATATATACAATGAACTTTGCATGCTAACCAAATTATGCAAGACATTTGTGCTATTAATATGCCATCTGAAAGAATCAAATATTTTATAGCAAGTTTGTTTTGTGAACCCTCTAATGGAAACTTATTTTATTTAAAAGCATGTATTTCTGGAGAATGTGACAGATGAGGTAACTTTTCATTATTAGGAGAATGTATGCATGCAAGTAGTTTAGATGAATTTGGACAACAATTAGTGGATGTAAAAATAATTTTAAAACATTTGTTGAGTATTCTTTAAAATATGTAAAAATTGGAAAACATTGTGAGCTAATTGTAGAAAAATTTAGTGTGAATGCATTTATTAAATAATTTAAAGATAATATTGTACCTAAATATGTTCAACACTCTCAATATGCTCATTGGATTGATAATCAATTTTGTTAATGTAAAAAAAAATTCCCAATTAGAACTATATTTTAAGTTGTTGATTTTGCTGAAAATTATACTCTTGCTCCACAAGAAGAAATTCAATCATAGTATTATAATTCAGTGGAAGTAGCTATATTTTTTCATATTTTTTATAGACATGTAGATGATAGTAGATAAGATAATAGATTTTTTTTGAGAGAGTGCCATTTTTATGTAAGTGATAGTATATTACATTCATCTGAGTTTGTTCAATATTGTTTTGATATATTTTATAAAAAAATAAAAGAGAGGAATTGAAATGCTAGAACATCTCATATTGTTGGATAATTACATAGGTCAATTCAAAAATGATAGAATTTTTTATTGGTTATGTATAGTTCACAAGGAAAATAATATCCAACACATATGGAGTTTTTCTGAAGCTGGTCATGGTAAGGGAGAACATGATGGAGTAGGTGTGTGTGTGAAAAGAGCTCTTGCTAGAGAGAAACTAAAATTTGAGGATGCTATGAAATTTAAAGATGCACATGCAATTGTATATTGGTGCAATACCAAATTATCTACAAGAACAAGTGAGAGCTCAAAAATTTGACTCTTCTTTTGGTTAGTTGAAGAAAATAATAGTTTTTTCTAGTTAATATTGTGAAACAATATATGGATTGGAAAAATGGCATTCATGTAAGATTTTGAATGAAAACACGTAGACAATATGGACAAGGGAGTTGGCATTCTTTTGTCAAATTTTTATTACAGGTGATTGGGTGGTGTGTGAAGATATGAAATGGGTCAAACAATGGCAACAAAGAGGCTTAACACCTACATTGACACATGTTCAACATGGAATGACAATTGAATATAATCAAGTGTTTGCATTAGATGATTATGATCATGTTTCAGATCTTGTACACAAAGGTGCATTATTTATTGAGTTGAATTTTATATGTATGCATGTTTATATATGTGAATTAAATATAATTCACTCTTTATTTATTTTTTTAATTATTTTTGTAGGACATGTGTATGTTGTTGTTGCACTTGAGGGGAATGAAAAGGTGATGAAGTATTGGTTGTCTAGATGTGTTGAGAGACAACATAAGTTGGTACATCCTAGATTGAATGATGAAAACTTTGAGTATCCAACTAGTTCAGTGGTTGTTTCTGGCACTTGGCTTCAAAAATATTTGATAAGAAAGAATGGCTTGCCTGCATTTGAAGATTATGAAATACACAAGAATATTATACATTATTCACATTTTATTTTGACAACTAATATAAAATTAGCTAGATATCAAAGGAGGCCTACTAATAAAGTTTTATGGATACTTTCAATGGATGATCATGAGACAATCATAGATGCATTACAAAAAAGAGAGGATGTAGATGGTATAATGGAGAAAATAAATATTGGTAAGTATATAGTTGTATATATATTTAATTGATATATATATATATATATATTTGTCTTTAGTCATTTCGTAATTAAAGTTTTATATCTTTTTTGTTTTAGGCCTCCCAAAAATAGATGATTTTCAAAAAAGAGAGGAGATGTGCATATATTACAATGGAATTTGAATCTAGAGATAGGTAACTATATATAGTTCTAGATACATTTAATTAATAGTATAAATATAAAACTAAATTTAATTCATTGTCATTTTATAAAAAATATTATAATTTATTTCATATCCCCTTAAGTGACTCTCTCAAACCCCCTTAAACCATCCTCGTAAGACCCTTTAATCCATATCCTCATATATCTACCCTTAATCCATCCACTTTCATCCCCTTAAGCCCCTCTATGAACACCCCTTAAGCCATCCTCTTATGACCCCTTAATCCATACCCTCATATATCTACCCTTAATCCATCCACTTGCGTCCCCTTGAGTCTCTCTCTCAACACCTTATAAGCCATCCTCTTAGGACCCCTTAATCCATCCACTTTCAGCCCCTTAAGTATCTCTCTCAACACCCATTAATCCATCCTCTTAGGACCCCTTAATCCATATCATCATATATCTACCCTTAATCCATCCACTTGCATCCCCTTAAGTCCCTCTCTCAACACCACTTTAGTCATCCTCATAGGACCCCTTAATCCATCCACTTGCATCCCTTTAAGTCTCTCTA
>VDFB02215910.1:0-29870 GCA_007258455.2 Sequoia sempervirens
CTCATTTTTAGGTACTTGAGGTATTTTGGGTCAAGGTTCTTGCAGTAGGAGAATAGTTCAAGATCTCCATGGATGGTGATCTTTTGTCCTTCATATGTGAATTTGACACTTTAATGGAAGGTTGATGCTACTGCTTGCATTGCATGGATCCATGGACGTCCTAGGAGAATGTTATAGGGCAAGTCGAGATCTAGGACTTGATAGACAATTTCCATGATAGCTGGCCCTACTTGAATAGGGATTTGGATTGTGCCTTGGGACACTCTTTCTTGATCATCATATGCTTTGATTGTAATACCTTTGCCTTTGTTGATGGAATCCTCTGAGATTTTTAGGTTCTTAATGAGCTTGAGGGAACAAATATTCAAGCCTGCACCTCCATCCACCAAGAATTGCTTGACTTTATTTTTCTGCACTAGGACTTCTAAATGGAGTGCACGATTATGAGATGGCTGAGCGGGAAAATCTTGGTCAGATAATGTAAGGAGATTTGAGGTAATGATGTTTCTGACCATAGCTTGGAATTGTTCCGCATCAAGATTTGCAAGGACAATGGATGAAGCCAATGCTTCCTCAAGGATTTTCTTGTGGGTGGATGAAATTTTTAATAACTCCATGATGGAGATTTGTGTTGGGGTTCTTTTTAGCTGATCAAGGACATTGTAACCATTGGGAACAGATCTGGGGTTGGGTGCTTTGTTTGGCTGGGAGGATCTTGCGATGGTAATTTTTTCGCCTCTTGTGCTGACTCCACAATCAGCATGGGCTCCTTTGATGGTGATGGTAGCGCAGTAGTCATCTAGGGATGTGATGACATGGTCATACACATGTTTCACATTCTTGAAGGTTCCTTTCCCCTTATTAGTGTTATTGTTCCCTTTATTGTTATGGTTAGGCATCAAATTCGTGTATATTTTGAGATTCTGATTTCCTGTTGGTTGTTCCACATTGATGATTCTTTGATCAATGAGGTCTTGGACTAGGTTCTTTAACCTCATGCAAATGTTAGTGGTGCGTCCTTTGATTTTATGGAAGTCATAGAGCTGATTTTCATTGTACCAAGGAGGTTTAACATCTAGTTCTTGGTAGTTCTCATAGGTGTGAATCTTGATGAGGTTTTCGTTTATTAGTTTCTTCATGATGACTTCAAGTGGTTCCCCAAGGGCAGTGTACTTCTACTTGGTGAAGTTCTTCTTTCGCTGGGGTGGTCCCCTTTGATCATTGACGTTATTAATTGCTTGATTTTTTGGTTGTTGTGTTCACTAGATGGTTGTTTTGATGATGGTTTTGGATTTGTTGTTGTGGTGTGGGTGTGTTTTGCTGAGGGTAACTGATGACAACTTTGGCATTGATGACACCATCATTGGTAACATTTTTGTTTCTTTCCCATGTGTGAGGTTTGTCATTATAGCTTGTAGATGGGTGATTGTTTTGTTGTTCAGGATATGAAGTTGATCCTCCAAGTTGTGTCATAAGGGCTTGTTCGATGTTGAGCACCTTGGAAATCAATTGATTATATGTGGTGATCCCTTGTAATTTGAGGTGGAAGGATAAGAGGCCGTCAAGGTTGGATATGATAGTGCACACTTTTTGTTCCTCGGGCATGACCCATTTTCTATGATTGGCCTTGGATCACCATCATTGTAGGAATAAAGCAAATGATTCATTCTTACCTTGTTTTAGAGCTGATAGTTCCTCTAGATTGACATTCATGGAAATATTGCATGCGTAGTTTTTGATGAATGCATCTATGATTTCTTGGAATGTATTGATGCTTGTAGGTAGGCGAGAGAACCATTCCATGGTGTGGCCAGCCAAGCTCCTAGGAAATAGGCGCATTAGATAGGTATCGTCATACGCGACTTCCATGCAATGAACCTAGAATTCTTTGATGTAATCTTTAGGGTTTACCATCCCACAATACTTGTCAAACTCGAGGATCTCAAATCCCTTTGGGAATGGTTTCATCAAAATGCTCTTGTCAAACAGATAAGGACACAAGTTGCTAGATGTTTTCGTGGTTTGCCCTGATTGAAGATCGAGCATTTGTTGTGAGAGTAATTTGATTTGTGTTGTGACATCATTTTGCGGATCAGGGAGTGGGATGAAAGTGTTATGAGGTGGTTCGCTTGTTGATGGGATGGGTGGATTGGTTGATGTGTTATTTGGTGGTATTTGCACATTTTGTTGAGCCATGTATGCTTGTACTTGCTATTCTATCAACAATGCTTGTTGTTGGTCTTGTTGTTGTTGCGTCAGGATTTCCTATTGTTGAGCTTCTTGTTGTTGTTATGCCAACAACACTTGTTGTTGAGCTGCTAACTAGGTTGCTTTCTATTGTTCTTCATATTAGTTCAACGCTTGCTGATGTGCTTGATATTGTGCTGCTTGTTGTGCAAGATATTGTGCTTGTTCTTGTGCTTGTTGCACTTTATATTGGGCTTGAGCTTGAGTGTGCGCTTGAGCTCATCCCTGAGCTTGAGCTTGAGCTTGAGCTTGAGCTTGTGCTTGTGTGGATTGAGCTTGAGCCTAAGCTTTTGCAGCTTGTTGTTGTTGCTGCAATAATATTTAGGCTTGGAAAGCTTGTTGTGCTTGTAATGCAGCTTGGGAAACTTGATCAGCTTGCACAGCTTGAGCGACTTATTGAGCAACTAGTTGTGCAGCTTGTTGAGTAGCTAGTTTCGCGGCTTGTTGTTTTTGTACTTGCAGGAATATCTTTTGATATGTAGCTTGTTGAGTGGCTTGCAACGCAATACTATATTGGCTTGATGTATTGGAGCTTGGTGGTGGTGGTGGTGGAGGTGGATTCAAAATGGTGCTTGTTGTGGTGGTGAGAGGCATTGTCGTGTTGATGTTTGGGGTTTGATTGGTAGATGGTGTGATCGATGTAGTTGGTCCTCGAGAGACCATGTTTTGAGATGTTAGGGGGGTAGTTGATTATGTGATGGTGGTGGTATGTGTTATCAGGGTAGTTTCCATCTATTGTTGTGATGTCAATGAAAAGTTTTGAGAGTTTGGTGTGATGCTTTGATTGATGTTCGGGATGTTGATTTGATTTTGAATGAATATTTGGTAAAGGGGGAAGCCCTAAACCAAGAAGTGGTTTAGATGATGGCAATGGTGGAAATGGTGAAAACGTGAGGGATGTGATCTCTTGAGGAAATGATGTACTGTCAAAAATGCCCCCTGGTCCGAACATGTCACCTTCTCCTTGCGAGGTTATGGGAAGAGAGGTTTGTGGTGTTGCATGAAATGATGATGATGTGGGTCATTTGGATCATGAAAGGTGAGAGGGACATATGGATGTGATGGATTTTGGGGTATGGTTTATTCCAAGGTGGTGTTTGTGTCCAAATCCTGATTGTTGACAAGGGGGTGTGTTTGTATAGCATTGAGAAATGCACTTCGCTTGTTAACACTAGGTTGAGTTGGAGCAATGGATGTTGTGATTTGCGGGATGTTTTGAGTGATATTTTGGGATGGGGGTGTAGATGAGATGGGGTGGGTGGATGAAATTGGAGGCATAACCTCTAAGGATGGTTCTACTATAGAGCTCACATCGAAATCATAAGGTACTTTATCCCCTTGCTTTGCTAATTCGAGCATGTATAGTGAAGGGTTGAGTCTCATCATGATATTGATAATCTTATGATTCTTCAAATTTTGAATCATTTCGGTGATTTCCTCGTGTGACATTCCAAAGGGATTATTGGTAAGATCCTTTACCTCCTCTTGAGTATTTTGTGATGATGAAGGAAAGTCAATTAGAGGATTACTTGATTCAACAATATTTATTTCATAATTTGTTTGACTTAGGTCACTTGTAGTGGATGTTTCTTTGTTGGCTTCCATGTTCCTCTTGTGTTGAGATCTAGTTTACACCATAAAATAGGGATCAATTTTGAAGAATATGGGAGATGAATCTATAATTCTTTAGATTGATTTAATCTTAGGCACAAAAAGATAAAATTTAGGATTTTTTTCAAGGCTTAAAGGTGATATGATGGGGATGATGTAAAAGATGGATGATGCGGATGTTTGACCTTTTGAGAAATCTTGAGGGGATGCTAGAATTTTTAGGACTTTTTGGATTTGTTTTGGATTTTGGATTGGCCTTGATTTGATTTTTGGTTTTCTTTGCTTTTGGATTTATGAACAAATAGACCCTAAGATGTTGGATGATTATTTAAGAGGTAGATTTTCTCAAAGGATGATAATTTGAATATGTGTAGGGAGAAGGATGCATCTACCCACACCTATTCAAACAAGATGATAATTTAACCAAGCATATGGAGAAGGATGTATCTACATATACCTAGCTAAACAAGATGGTTTGATAATCTGACTAAGCATATACAAAAGGAAGCATCTACACATACCTAGCCAAAGATTATTTGATGTTTCGATTCAAAGATTTCAAGGATTTTGCTTCAAGGAATTGATGATTTTGATTTTTGTCAAAAAGCCAAACATGGAGGATAATTTCAAGATTTTTCAAAAGATGATGGTGAGGTGATTTTGGTTCGATGAAAAGTTTTGATTTTGATCCTAGGATGTACCTAAAAATACACTTGTTTACTAGACCTCGGTATTGAACAACATACAATACTTCTAAGTACCTCTATAACTAAGAAGTGGTTCAAACTGAGCATACATTTTTCGATTGTTCAAAGGAATAAGTATATAGAACCTTGTGAATTTTTTACTTATTTTGATATGTTGCTTTTGATTGCACTTCCTAATGTATTTCTTGATGACCTTTCGAGTGTGACTCCTAAATTTTGAACTTTTGCTCAAGGACTTTTGTTTTGGGATTTTGACTTTCTTAGAAATCGTGAGGAACTAACACGTGTGAGAGCCAATTTTTTTATGTTTGCTTAGTGATTTTTTTTTACCACAAACATTTCTTTGATTAGGTTTTCAAACTAGATGTCCAATATCCCAATTTCTTCAAATCCCACAAAGTATGTCATGTAGAATTTTGATGAAATCAAGGCAAGGGTTACCTATTGTTTAACTTTAGTAGGAAATTTGAGATGTAAATCCAAGTGTTTAGAAACCTCTAAGGATGAAATCCCAAGGGCAAGCAATAACACATGAATTTGGTCAATTATATTTGCTTCCTAAAGGGTTTGAAGTTTCAATGATGATGTTAAATGTTTGTATCCAAATGTTTTCGAACAAGCAAAGCGTTTTGTAACCAAGAACAAGCACAACCTTATAGATATGAAAAACTATATTTGTTGAGTCCCCACTTGGACAAGTCCAGCTACACTTATCTTTAGCAAATGGTTAGATGCTTGAGCCCACTGGCTCCCCTCCATCGTACTCACTTATACAGGGCAGCCAAGCATCAACACCCATGAAACTCCCATGGCATGCTTTCCATTTGTACTAAAGACCATAAAAGTGTGGGCCAGCTTTAGAATGACCATTCTTGCACCAACAAATAGATAGGGTTTTTTTTCCTTTCTACAGAAAGGGTTTTAATTCAGACTTTCCGTTCGTGGGAGTTGAACCAACATGGCAAGAGACCATTGCTACCCTTCTCGTCAGAGCCAACCGCGTGATACTGACATTTATTCCAATACCCACATTTATATCCTAGCTAGAAATACTCTTGGGTTTAGAGTGTTACTAGTTGAGTCATTCCCTTGGGTGAGTAATTTTTCCCCAAGGCAGGCCCTCTAAGATAAACAATAGCAAGGAAAAATATTCATAGTTCGATCAACCTTTGTTTAGAAACAAAGGGAGAACACATGCAATAGGTTTACTCACACTCGCACAATGTTTTGTTCAATTTTAATTCGCAAAATGAAGTGTGGAGGTGATCACTTTATCCCAACCTAAGACCATCAAAAATCCTTTTGATTCTCAAGATTGTCGTGAGGTGCGAAAGAAGCGCATACGTTTTTTCACTGATGTTAGTTTGAGTAAGCAATCACAAAGCAAAGTTGCACATGTTTTTTTTAATCCAATCAAAGCAATAATGACTTCTTTTTATAGCACCAAATGAAGTGTGAGAATTTTCCTTGTTCAATTGTTAGCCCCAAACAAAATCTAGTGAGTTTGTGTCCTAAAATTCATTTTAAGATCCTTTTGTAACAAGAATTCAAAGAGTTCTTTTTAGAGCCCAAAATAAAACTAGTAAGTGCTAAGCATGAAAGATAGGAAATTTTTCCTTAAGAGGAATAGTGAATCCTCTACGAGTATTGAACAAACACTAGAGTGTTTAAAAACACTTGGTATCATGAAATGAGGTCATCATGGTTCTTTTCCTCTTCACCTTTTGATTAATCCAACCTACAAGAAAATTAGTTAGATTCTACAAAAACAGAGGTCAAGAAAGCAAAAAATAAACCAAATAAATAGAATTTGATAAAAAGCATGTGTTAGAAATAAATTTTCACTTTCTACTTTCCTCCAGTGGTGCAATCCATGAAGGCATCACAGTTTGAAATCACCATTAGTGTTGTATAGCGTCGCTTACTAGTCAACGTCACTCTGCAACCAAACTAGTGGGCATGAAGGTGTCGCTATTTTGATCAACAGTGCAGTTTGGATTTTGAAAAGATTCCAGTGGGCCGGAAAGATTCAGTGGTGCTATTTGAAAATTTGAACTCTGGGTAGGAAGTAGGGAGCATCGCAGTTTGAAGTTTACAATGGTCCAATATGGCGAAGCTTAGTTCTCAGTGGTGCTAAACAATGACGCTAAGCTTCCAACGATGGAGTTTTCTGTAAACACACAAAAACACCAAAAAACACAAAATTTTCTCAAAAAACGTGATTTGATCTTCTGGTTTGCCCTCCCTCTAGCGCCAAAATGCGAACCTAGATCCTATACCTGTAAGAACACAACAAATCAACACATTAACAAGATTGAACGCAAGTTAGAATAGAGATTCCTCAAGAAATCCATTTGAATGTAAGAGAAAAGGAACGGAACGAAGAACACAATACACTTAAAACAAAGATACCAAATCCTATTCTAAAACAAAGCAAACTCTTAATCTCTTGAGTGAGTTGGTGCCAATTTGATGTGAAAATTGGCGCTTTCCCAACTCCAATGGTGTGATGAAGATGGTTGATGACGAGGAGTGATCCACTTGATGAAGACCTCCAATGTGCTCCAAGATAAAAAAAAAATCTGCATAACCTAGCTAAGATTGGATGAAATTGGATAAAAATTGCTATGAATTTGAGTATAGTAAGTTTACTTAAGTTGTGGATGATAAAATGAGGAATGAAGCCTCTTATTTATAGAATTTCAAGTTGAAGAGATGTCCAAAATGGAGCAATGTGGGACTAAGAATCAACAAATGGAAAGATGCCACTTGTCAACATATGAATGGATGGAGGATGTGCAAGTTTTGAAGAATGTCTCAATAAATGCATATATTTGAAATTTGGAATTGTTGAAATGGCACGTAAGAGGGAAAGAATATGCATTGAATGCCACTTGCCTCAAGGAAAAAGGGTTTTTTAGGTGGAGTAAATGCCTTGTTGGAAGGACAAAGTCCACTTGGATTTTTGAATTCAAATTTGAGGAATATTCCTTTATTATGCCTTTTGAAAGAAAAAAGAGATTTAATAAATGAATTAAATCTATTTTCTTGTGCAAGTTGCAAAAGCTAGAGGATGGGACATGAGAAGAGATTAAATTAATCATGGTTAATTTAATGAGAGATCAAAATGATGTGACATATTGATTTAGATTTATTGATTGATTTAAATCAAAATATGAGAAGAATATGATTTCAAGAGTAATTAAATAATTTTTTTTATTTATTTAACCAAGGAGATGAAGTTAGATTAAACTAAATAAGGTTTTAATTTATTTAATTTAATGGATGGAATTTAAAGATTTAATCAAATAAAATTGATTATTTAATTAAATAGGGATAATTAGATTAGATTGATTGATTTAATTAACAAGAAATGATGACTTAATTAGATAAATGATTTATTTAATTAAGAGAGGAACATTGATGATTTTAATCAAATAAGGGTATTCGATTAAATGGTTAGACCGAGGGATGATTTAGGATAAAACAACGTTAGTGGTTAGGATCATATGTGTAATGTCAATCAGTATATTTTACGTGTCTACAAACCCAAAGCACACACACGCTGAATAGCCCTGAGAATCACCAACCCCTCCATAAGGTTGTTAGAATGCCACCCTTTGTGAATGGAGAAGAAGAAAATAATTGAGCCAAAATCATCTCTTCCAACTCCACCAATCCTAGTAGGCCCTAGATTACCCTTAGAGGAGCCATCTGTATTGATCTTCAGAACATTCGTTTGGGTAGGCAATCATCTTCCAACCCTTTGAACCTTCTTTTTAGGCCGCCTACCTCTTCTAACACAAGAAATCATAGAAGTCAACTCCTATAAGCCAAATCTAATCACAATCTCATCACCACTCCTTTTCAAAGGATAAGTCACATCACATTTGGCTTCCACTGTCTCTTGGATCAAACCAACAATTCTATGCCAAACCTATTGAACCATTAGCCTATCCCCACGAAAAATCCTACGATTGCTTTACAACCAAATTTTTCAAAGGATGAAAGTAGGACCAATGCACCACACAATCTGAAGGAAAGAGGCTTGGGAAAGAGGTCTTCCTAGACTTCTCCAGAACTCAACAAGGGAAGAAGCATGAACACAAGGGTATTTCCAAACACCCCACCATAAATTACAGAGCAACATAGAATAAGGACAATGAAAAAACAAGTGGGAAGAATCCTCCTCACTACAACCGTACAAAAAACAAATAGAGGGACTAGGGAATGCCTGCTTCTAAAGATTATCCCAAGTCAAACATATATTCCAAGCCAGAGTCCACACAAAAAAATAATACTTTCACCATGAAAACTTGTTCCACAAATGTTTCCACCAAGGGACCTCCACCCCACCAAACTTATGTGCCAACAACTCCTGATACCCACTAGCCACAATGAAAGCACCCTTAGGATCTAGGCTCCAAGCAAGAATATCCTTAACCCAAAGGGAGTTGCAATGTCTACCAACCAACATATTTTGAAGCTCAACACATTCCTCCTCTAAACCAACCACATGCCAATCGCAAGGATTCTTCCACCTAGCCACCTTTGTCTACCCACAAGGATAAGAAGTCTTAAAATCAATCACCCATGACCAACTAACCTCCATGAAGCACTGGAAAAGATTCAACAAATTAGGATACTGACGCAAAATGGGGGAAAATCATCCCAAGAATCTGACCAAAAGAGGGCTTCAACCCCCCTATTACATATCCAGAACAAGCCCTCCTTGATTAAAGCAACCCCTTTCTTAAGTGTTTCCCAAATCACAGAACCTTTCCCCACTGGAGGATACTTGGGAATCTCCTCCTTCAGAACCCCCAGAAGATACTTGTGAGATAAAATCCTAGCCCAGATATAATTTTTCTCCACACATCACCTCCAATAAAGCTTTGTAGCTAACACCAACCCAGACCAAGACGACTTCCACAATCTAAGACCCCCAAACTTCTTTGGACTACACACAATATTCTACCATGACTCCCTAGGGAGACTACCAGGAGAGATAGGAATGCCAAGATAAGTTAAAGGGAGAGCCCCAATCTAAAACCTCAAGATACGAGCAATCCTTTGTTGAATAATCCGTAGAGTATTGAAGAAGATGATGGAAGATTTGTCTTCATTAATCATTTGATAAAAAGCAGCCAAATAAATATCCAAAGCCTTGTGCAAATTTGTGCCTTCTCTAATCTTAGCCATACCCATCAAAGCAGTATCATCCACAAATTGTAAGTGAGATTGAGGAGGAAAACCATTTCCCCACACCCAACCCTGAATAAGACCCAACTCCACATTATGCTTCACCAATCTCCCCAGACCTTCAACAAGGAGAATAAATAAATAAGGAGAAACTAGATCCCCTTGACAAAGGCCTCTAGGAGTAGTAAAAAGAGTAGAAGGCTCACCATTTATCAACACTGAGAAAGAAGTGGAAGAGACACAAGACATAACCCACTGGACCCACTCTTTAGCAAAACCAAAGGCAATAAGAATTTTTCACAAGAAAGGCCACTTAACTCTATCATAGGCATTTTCCATATCCAGCTTGATGAACATAGCCTTTTCTTTTGAGGTTGCCATAGAATGAATGGTTTTAGTAGCAATGACCACCCCATCCAGAATATTTCGACCCTCCACAAACCACCCTGTTCCTTAGAGATAAGCCATCTAAGCCATTGCTTGACCCTTTTAGCAATCAACTTGGAAATGATTTTATAAACTGCATTGCAAAAAGAAATAGGATGAAATTGACTCAGCCGGTCTGCCCCCCTTACATTTAGGAATGAGAGCTAGGAAGGTAGAGTTCAAAGCCTTTGACATCTACTTATTCCTTTGAGACTCCCAAACCACCTCCAAAAGGTTCAACTTAATGATACCCCAAAATTCCTAATAAAATTCAATTGGGAAGCCATCAGGGCCCAAAGCTTTCCCTTTCTTCATCTAGAAAACAATAGCCTCCAATTCCTCCAGCGAGATATATCCCATAAGATGCTCATTCATCTCCCTAGTAACCAAGGAAGGGATATAAGACAAAACATGGTTTTCTTTTGCCAAACCATCCTGAGAATCCTCTCTAAATAAAGAAGCAAAGAACTACAAAGCTTCTCTAGACATATCCTACCAAGAAGAGAAATGCTCACCCTTGCCATTCACAAGAACATGCATAGAACTACCATGTCTCCTGGATTTCACTGAATTTAAGAAGAAAGCCATATTTTTGTCCCCCGGGTAAACCCACAATAGTGGGTTACAATTTTTCAAATGAAGAAAAATTAGAAATTCTCATCAAAAAAATTAAAATGGTTTACCCCTTCTAATGAAGGGGTGAATGAACCACCCCTAGTGACTCAATGACCCCCCCTTCTAATGAAACCCCCCTCCCTTCTAATGAACCCCCTTTTCACCATATAAGGGGGGTTCTAATGAACCCCTTTTTTCACCTTCCCCTCCACCATTTCAAAATTTATGCATTTTTTTTACTATTGAAGCTTGGGAAGGAGGTGCAAATGGAGTCAACTTGATAAACCAAGTTGGATGATTGTAGTGATCGAAACGTGCTTTCCAACAACTATAAATTTAATATATTTTTTTTTATTTTTATATTTTATTTTTTAGTTTTATTGTACATAGGTTTTTCACCGAACGTCAAGTTCGATGAAAAATCATTGTGGAAAAATAGTAAATTTGAGGGAAAAAAATTTGAAAAATATATATCCACTAGGTATTGATGTCCTCATTCTAACAAAAAAAGAAAAATTGAATTTCAATACATACCAAAAAAGTTATGTGAGCGAAGTGCACCTATGTCTAAATTATAAATACTTTGACTTCAAAACTTAATTAAAGAAAAATATTCAACAAAATGCTATGAAACAAAATGAAAGAACTAGATACTTGTGTTACAACCTAAATTCAAAAGAATTAAATTTTATCCTTTGTAGAAAAAAGTTATGTGTGGGAAGTACACACCATTTTTAAAAATGTTGTTTACTATTAAAACTAGTTATCAAAGGAGATGCAAAAATTACAATTTAATTTCAATTTTTTTAAAAATACATTTAAAATCTACAGAAAAAATCTCACAAATCACTAGTTTACATAATTTTCAAATTCCTAATATTTTACCTACTATAAGTGTCAGAAAGTGAAGTTTTCTTTGAAAATGTTGATTTCAATGTCAAGTTTGGCCAAAAAGTGTAACCCATTATTGTGGGATGACCCCCCCTCTTGTAGCCACTCCACGTGATCATTTTGTTTTCAATAAATTTCCTCGCGTAGCTCACACTCCTCCAAAGCTTTAAGAGCCCTTGCTTCCTCCTTGAGTAAATCCTCTGAAAGACCGAACTCCCTTAACTCTTGAGTGATGACATCCAAGTCAATTTGAGTAGCCACCTTAGCATAAAAAATATTTCCGAAACATTGCCTATTCCACCGTTTGAGTTGATATTTCACATATTGTAGCAATTTGGAAAAAGAATACATAGTCATTCCATGAGCAAGTCTTCCCACCCGCCACCATTAAGCCATATGCACCTGCAAATAGGAATCTCTTAACCACATAAGCTGGAATTTGAAAGAGGGGGACCAAGTAACATGAGCCAAAGTAGTAGATAACTTAATAGGCCAATGATCCGAGCCTCACCAGTCCAAAATATCAGAGCAAGTAGACCACAATCCACCAATCCAAGAACAAGAAACCAAAAAATGGTCAATTCTCCCAGCAATACAATTCTCTCCCATTCTCCTATTATTCCAACTAAATTGACCATTATGGGGTTTAATGTCAACCAAATTTAAGGTAGATATGTTATCACGAAAAAGGAAGGAAAAAGGCTCCAACCTCACAATACCACCCTTCTTCTCATCCAACTCAATAATGGTATTAAAATCCCTTGCAATAATCCAAGGGGAAAAAGGAGCAAGGCTCCAAATGAAATTGATATGAGACCATAATAACTGCGTACTAGGAAAATTCATAGGCGCATAGATATTTGAAAGAAGAATAGTTTCCCCCCACTCTAGACTTGAGGCAACCATATAGGTGGAAGACTTGGAGGACATCCACCAAAGAGGATGAATCTTCAGTGGGTCCCACAAGCAAGTCACACCCCTTGCATTACCATGAGCCCCAATATAGTGGCAATCACCTTGACCCCACAACTTTCACACTAAACCAACCATACTTTCAATAGATAACTTAGACTCCTATAAAAAAAGAACATTAGGAGAATGGATTCTCACTAATTCATGAACAACTTTTTGTCGAGGGCCATTGTTCAAGCCCCTTACATTCCAAGAGAGGACGATCATTTCAGAGGGTTAGAGAAATGGGAATCCAAGGTCTTAACAGATCTAAACTCCACCAAAGTCTCCCTCATCATCTTTATTTTTTCTAAGTCCTTTCTCCCAACTTTGGAAGACTTCTCAACAACCCCTTTCTTTTGATCTTTCTACAGAAGTCCCAATGAAGGAGAGACCTTGCTTCCTTTTACTGAATCAGACCCTACTTTCGCCAATGGAGAAGAGATCTCTCCCTCCCCCATTTTTGCATCCACAAGAGTCTCACAGCTCCCATGAACCACCAAACTAAGATCTGTTTCCATTTGCAAAACACCAACCTTCTGTGAAGTCTGGTTATAATCTGGATTAATTCCTTCCTGAACCATGCCAAAAAACCTTGGTCCATAATCATCAAACCCGGATTCACCTCCTACTGATTAGGATCTTTCAAAACCTCAAATCTATTAAAGGTATCACCTTCCTACTGCTCCTTTAGAGTCCTCTTTTGAACCCACTTCCTATCACGAGCCTTAATAGGAATAAAACCCTCCACAACAATAGCCCCACCAAGAATAGGACCCTTGCCTTTTTCGACCTTAGGAGGGTTACGAGGAGGCTAAGTAGACTGAGACTCAAAAGACTTAGACTTCAGGTATCTCCTCTGTAGATGGCCATATTCACGACATAGATGACAACGAAAGGGCAATGTCTCATAATCTAGCTATTGCACCCAAGAATATGAACCCACACGAATTTCCAAAGAATCTAGAAGAGGGTTATTTAAATCCATCTCAACACAAATATGAGCAAATGTCATTACCTTTCTATCCTGAGTTTGATAAGAAGGACCCACTGGTTTCCCCAACAATGAAGCAACCCTATGCAAGATTTCATTGCACCAACATTCAAACTGGAAATCTAGGGAGCCACACCCACATCAGAACCCAATTTGAGAGCTCCTCCAAGGATCAAAACCCGCATTGCAAGGTTTATAAATAAACTAATTTGATTGTAAAAATAAGGCCTACTTTTGAAAACTCTATTGTGATCCACCATGCAAATAAAAGTAACTATGAAGTAACTGTTTTCCAACAACATTATTTCCATCTCACCCTCCGAGGACTGGGTTTGGTGAGCCCACGACTCCAAAAATTGGATTGAAACCCTCATTCCCAAGAATTTGCAAAGCAAAGCATGCTTCTAGTAATACTCAATATCCTTTGCAATTGATTCTGGTTGAATTACCAACACCGGTCTATCTTTGGTATGTTCGAGGTGGCCATTTATCTTCATGATATGAGAACTTCTAGATGGCACAAATCCTCCATTGCCTAAACCAATTGAAAACAAATTATTATCAAAAAATCTTGAAGAACGATTTGGAGAAGAAGTCCCAAATGCAACTGGAAAATCCATAAGAGATTTGACCCCTGATGTCTCCCCCGGAGCCATAACCAAGGGGATGAAACACCCTTAAACCCCCACCACTAGGAGCCCACTCAAACACCAAATCCCACGCTTCGACTAGCAGACTAAAGGGAATACAAAAGAGAGCAAAAAGGAAAAAGATTGAACACAACCACATAAAGAAAGATAGCCAACCTCACCCTAGTCGGTGTCCAAAACACACACCCCTCACACATCAAATCCCTGACCCCAACAAACACACCTGCAACAAGACAAAAAAAATCCTTCCACCAGCTTTCAACGACATGCACTAGAGGCTCGCCTCTTGCAGGGCGTGGCCTACACAAGGCAATCGCCTGCTTCAATGATGCCATCGAGCTCTTCCTCTAAGAAAAAAATCCTATCCATCTTCCAACCAATATACTTCATCAATATCAAAACTAAAAATTAAAATTATTAATTTATGTCGAAGGCGTATCCTATTTCAACAAGACAAAGCTAAAAAGTGCAATCAGATGGTTATTATTGTTTGCCGACTATAAAAACATTTTATGTCGTTGATTGAAATTATCCTAAGTAACGTGCATGGAGGAAGCACTACGCGAGGAAGAAGTACCCACGAAAATCTATAAAGGGGTACGCAAGTCTTGAGGAATGAGTAGACAATAGTTAATTAATATCACATGTCAGGCAACTTGAGGTCTGACAAACATAGCAGCACTGACAGACAATTAAGGGGTACTGTCGTCCTAAAATTAATTAATGTTGTAATGATATTAACATGTTCATGTGCCCTTACCTTTTTCAACCGCCCTTTACTTTTAAGAGTCAAATCACTAGTTATTTAGTGTTATGCTTAACCATAAAGAAACATACCAAATGGGGAATGGTTTTTTATATTGTAAAACATGGGTAAGGGCCACTAAATTTAAAGGGAAGTTATAGGAAAATTTACAATTTAAAACATAACTTATAGATGCACAAAAGCTTATAAGTCACTTTTATAAATCAATTATAAGAGTTTGTGTTTTAAATATAATATTTTAATTTTAATATATTTTTAGTGATGAGGGTTTTAGAGTATGCCTAATAAAAAGAAAATTATGGTCAGATCTAAATAATGAATGCATTTAGGTTTTAACATTACGCCATTATCATGCCCTTACTTGATGTGGGTGATTCGCATGAGGGAGCTATTTCCCTTGCGTGGATTGCAAGAAGTCACATTTATTGTCCCTATTTCCGACTGTTATGGTCACTTTGCGCTGGCTTTTTTCCTATCGATGCTTCTAGAATTGACTACCAACTCTCCTGCCCTGGTTCCCCTGTTCTGGTCGTCGGTGTCTTTGGTGTGGGCTCTATGGGTGGGGATAGAGTGCGTGTGGAGCTGGACAGGTGTGACGAGTGGAAAGCGAATGCCACTATTTGGCATATCTGTAAAGAAGGCGGAATTGCACAGTACATGGAGGCCATGACTGGTCACGATGAGGGCTTGTCTCACAAGTTTGTCACCTCGTGGAAGGAGGGTAGGGTCACCATTGGTGGAATTTCCTTCGAAGTTTCTAAGGAGGTCATTGCTAGAGTTACTGGGCTGTGGAATAGTGGCTGCACCTGGAAGAAAACCATGAAAGTTCCAGACCAGGTCAGTCTGAATCAATTTTTTTGCGGTGATGAGAAACCTGTCAAGTTGCGGGGTGGCTTTGACCATGAGGCGCTGCCAACTTAGCCATGGGATAAAGTCTGTTTGATGATAATGAAATATTTCACGTTGGAAGGAAGGTATGGGGTCTACTACTATTACCACTTTAATTTCCTCAACCACCTTAGGAACCATCTGTATATTTCTATTCCTTTCTTCCTGTATCATGCCCTTGACAACACTGTGGCAGAATTTAATGAAGCCACTAATTCCAAAAAGAATTATACTATCCTTCACCAAGGCCTCATATCTAAGCTTTATCATTTCCATATGGCGCTTTGCCCTACTCGGCCTATCACTATGCAAGAAGTTCTATCTCTCCCTGCTCTTGACGAAACCCCAGTTTCGTCCACTCCCCCCTCTGCTAGTATTTTGGACACACCAGGCCCAAGCAAGAAAAAATGCCTCAAGAACCCTGCCTTGAAAGCCCATCCCCATGGAACTTCCCTTGGTATGGGCCCGGAGGATACGGGTAGGGAAAGAAAGCAACTTGCCCCTACCCCGCGCCCTAAGGCAAAAGCCTCTAAAAAAGCTAAAGTCTGCCATCAAATTGACTTTGATGTTGAGATCACTGAGGAAACTAACACCCCCTGTCGTTCTCATAGACTGGTTTGTAAGTAGGGCAAGATTGGAAGCCTCTGATTCGGACAAAGACCTTAAGAGTGACAATGAAAGCCACGAGGAAATGGTGGCGGGAGGAGAAGGCTGGTCGGTGTCGGTGAACAGTGAGTCCCATGTGTCAGAAAGTTTAAAGAAGGGCCCTTCTGGCGACAATGTGTTGGAAATTACCCTCGGTCCTCTGATGCTGTTAAAGGAAAAGCTCCCTTGAAGGATGATTACAAGGAGAAAGACCTAGCTTGGGAATAGGGTGGCTTGCTGAAGGGGAGATTAGAGAGGCTGGAAAAGAAGGTCCAGGAGGTGACCCAATTTGCCCTGAGGGTCATGCATAGGTCAGCAACTAGTCTCTGTTTACTTCAGAAGGACAAGTTTGTGGAAGATGCTGAGCTTGATGCTGATTTCAAGGAGCTGCTCGAGTTCCTCACGACGGATTGGGCAACTGCCTTACATAATTTTCCTGGCAGGAAGGATAAAAATTAGGCCACTAGGCCTGTTTGTTCTTGTTTATTTTATGGCTTATTGTTTGTTTTTTCTGCTAAACTTGATGGGCCCCTGGTGGTCCTTGGACTTATTTCGCTGGTTTCATGTTTGCATGTTGAACCTTGTCATCTTACGTATATTGTTACTTTTTGTTTTTGATGATGTGCTGTGAGTGATGGCTTTCTCTCTGTTGTCACTATGCTATTAGTGTGCTTTCGATGGATGATCTTTGGTGCCTTGTTCCTATGGGTCAGCACCCTTGTTTTGCTGCTTTATACTTCAAAAACATTATGACATCTTGTTTTATAATTCGAAAGAATTATTTTATATTTTAATTAATATAATATTTGATTTATAGTTTGTTTAAGGTAAAATTATATATATATAAATGATTTATGTTTATTATATGAAATGTGGATTATATTTTAATAATAAAAAATAAACTATAAATAATTTAATTATACTTATACTTATTATTATTATATATTATATTTTTTAAAATAAAACTATTAATTACACAAAATGATTAAAATTTATAATTAATAATTATTGTAGTTTATAAAATTTATCTTAATTGACTTTCCACACTTCTTCCTAGTACCCATTGCACAATAAGATGCAATTGCTAGTAATATATATTTTAATAAAAATATAAGAAATCAAATAATATTGTCCAATAAATTTTAAAATAGTAAATTACAGTTTGAAATAAAAAAGGTCAGCAAATCATCAAATTCTATATCTAACATAAATTTGTTTTACTAATGTTAATCTAAATAATAATGTATTTTAATTAATAATTAATATTTGTCAAAAAGTTATAATGTAAAGCTTTTGGATTCAACTATGTAAATTTAATTATTAATTAATAATAAATTTAATAATTAATAATTAATAATAAATTAGATTCAAAGAGTTTAGAACGCGTTTCTATATTTCCGTACTCCCGACAAATATTTCTGATAAAAAATTTACATTTCTATTTTACCTTTTGTGGAGCGCAAATTTGTCTTAGGAATTTTAATCCGATAACTTAAATTCTACTTTGTGTACTTAATGATATTTAGTATACGCTTAGAGATTTAATTACACTAAGGACATAAAATCAAGAGTCAAAGTGGTGCTACATTAGGATAAAAGGTACCCATAAGACCAATTTATTTGCAATTTTAGTCCACGTAAGAAGAAAAGGAATCGACGTGTCAAGTACATCTAAAGCACCGCAAACAACAATCAGATGTGGGCCCATGCTCACGTGGCATAAAAAATTGATATAAGGAGCGTGGAGAGGAGAAACAAAGGACATAATTATAACAAGATAAACCGGGTGATGATTGTTTTCTCTTACCAGAATTTCCTACACTGGCTCAAATTATAACTCTTGTACACGCACTCCACGCTCCCGGGAAGCCACTCCAAGCTGACACCTTGCACAGCTCGCATATCTGATCTCCTTCATCTCGTCTGCTTTACATTGCGATGAAAGGCCGTAGCTTTGCTGAACAGGGTTTGAGCCCCAAGGAGCGGGTGGCGCTGCAGGCGCTGCTGGAATTGAGCCGTGTGCGGGGCGGTCAGTTTGCGTCGTGGGGGCGCAAGCAGCTGCAGTCCACAGAGGCGTATTCTTCCTGCAACTGCGAAGATAAGCACTCGGTCTCGCCGTTGGCCGCCGTGACGGCGGCGGCTGATTTAAAGCCGGCGCGGGGCAGCCCTACCACGCCGGTGCGGTGGAGCGGCAACGAGAGGATCTCCGCCACCGCGTCTCCCAGTAGTGACAGTGCAGCTGGTCTGCGTCCATGCGACCTCACCCCGGGGCCCAAGGTTGGTGGTGCTGTGTTTTCATTTCCACTTATAGCGCTTTTTTCTTTTTTGGGTTTATGTGCTTTTTTCTGTTTTCGCTTGGTGTTTCTGTTTCGCCCCTAGTTTTTGTCACAGCGAAGTGTTTGTTACGCGCATGGAAACTTTTATTACTGTTTTAATTTAAAGTAGGCCCCAGCAGGGTACTGCGTTCTAATCTTATCGGTGCTTGCCACGTCACCTGTTTACGTGCTATCTGTTTAATAAATAAAGCATGTCATTTTTAGAAATATTGACACGTGGCAATATGCTTAAAGCAGCAATAAGCAGTAAAATATCCATAGAGCTGCTTGGCAGGAAAAAGTCTCCCAATTTATCTTAGCAGCACTTGCTGCGAAATTTTTGTTAACCTCCCCCCCCAACCCCCCCGGTCAATGGGAACATTTCTCTGGACTCAGGGTAGCTTCCACTATAGGAGATCATGCTGCAATCATGACTATGCTTAAACTAGAGGACGTATGCACTTTATTCCTCTAGATTTAAATGTGTGGCTCCTTCACTTGAGCATCAGATCCATTGTCTAGAAATACAGTCTCATGGCTTTTATTCAATCAAAGCGCACTCGAACCCTTGTAACTGTGCTTTATTAATTTTTTTCCCACTTAACTAGCTGGGGAGGTAATCCAAAAGAGCTTCAATGAAACAAGAAAAATCCCAAAAGATATTATTTAGGATGGCATTGTTCAGGGGCCTCTTCATGGCGGGATTAAATCTGCTTTACATAACTTTAAGAAATTCTCTCCTCAAATATATCTTAGTGTTAAAATGTTCAAGTGATAAATTCTATTTTTTTTATAGCAGCACTAGTTGATAAAATCAGGGAATCGGCCCTCCATGTGAGCAGAAAGCTAGCCCAGAATATGCTGTTCTTCGTGTTACTATACTGCCCTTTGTGTTAGACAACAAGAGATATGGGAATAGATAAGAAATTAATGTGAAATATATGACCACTTGAAAATTAGAATAGCATGTATTTACCATTTAGTCATACTCACCCTTACATTTTAAAAAAGACTGTTGCAACTGAGCCCCATGACCTACATTTTGCCTGCCAACAACCATACTAAGTCTCCTGCAAGTGTGCATATACATTTTGTCAAACAGCTGACAGATTTGTTTAGGTTAAAAGTAAAAAACAGAGCGTGCTGGTTGTTTTAAGCTTTTTTCAAGCTGACCATTGGACCAGACAGTTTTCATCCTTAAGTCCACTGTATTATTTAACCACCATTTTAGGCGCTTTCTTGTGACAGCCAAGACAGTTGACCTCTCTTGATTCTCTCTAGATATTGGAAATTTGGTATTGCTCTTTCTGAGAAGTAAGACACATAGGTTGTTTTAAGAATTGAGGGGTTTCCTTGTGGTACTGCATTTTCTAGATGTTTAATCAGAAATACACAAGGATCTGAAAATCAGGAAGAACATTTGGTAATCTGACCGCCATCTTATCTTAAGATTCACAGTTATTATCCTGAAGTCTATGCAATGATTCATAATATCTTGCTTGAGAGAGTCTTGGGAGCATACCTGACCGGTTTATCTCGAGATAAGGTGAGTTTGGTTTTGGTCCTTTTAAAGATCGGCACATTTAGTTCTTTCTATGAATTGAGACATTTCGTTGTGGTGCTAAATTTTCTAGATGTTTTGAACATCATATTAATTAGCAAATAGCAGCTGTTGATGCCAGGGTGTTGCAGATAGGAATTATAAAGGAGGTAACACACGAAGATACAGACATTGCAAATTTTATGTCACCATTAGCTTACCAATTTGGAATTATGTCTTTTTCACTTTACATTCTTCTCCAAAAGTCTTCTTCCTAAACATTTCCTCCTAACCACTCTGGATTTTTAAGGCATTGCAAGGAAACAAGCAGTACTGATATAGAATAATAAAATATAAGATTAACCAAAGGTAGACTTCACTGCCCATTTCATTATAAATTTCCATCTGCTCAAACTATTATCTGCCAGCGAATGATAATGCAAGAAAGAAAGTACTTAAACGTTGACAGCTAAAAATTCACAGCAGAGTACTGCATATTTTTTACATCTCACTGAGACTACTTGTAATTTTCTCAGTATTTTAAAATAATTTTATTTTGTATATATTTTACATAGAATATTCATCACTTAGAAGATATTCATTTTGTATGCTTTTTAGTAAAATTCTGTTTAAAGGGTTGGATATAAAAATTTAATTCTATTTTCTAATGTTTCTATATGATTCAATAGACTAATCACATTTGCATATGGATCAATAGACTAATCACATTTGCATTTGGTACAGGTGGAAAGACAACTAGGAGTGCACAACCCTTCCAATGGAAAAAGGCATAAGAAAAAGGTATTCACGAGTTCAATCTTTGTATGTTTTTCTTTAACATAAAGGAGGGGTAAAATTTTATTAAAACAAGAAGAAGAACAAAGCAAGGGCACTACATAGCTCTATCAAGCTCCACCAAGTGATCCAACTGTTGAGACAGATCCGGGGGTAACTGACCCCAGTCCACCAAATTCCAATCATGAATATGATCCGGGGCTAATTTAATTTCTTTGAATTCTGCTATTAGATGGCTAATTAATGAGAGCTGTTATGTTTGCAGACTCTGGCACAGCTGAAGGAATTGTTTAATGGACTATCATTACAAAAGGAAGAGATGGAAAAGGTTTATTTCTTGTCAATTCCTATAGCAATAGTCGTTAGATGTTAGAACAAAAGAATTGTTATTAAAATGATTATTCTCTTTTCAATAAGGAAAAGGTTTGATTTTTGTTAAAAGTTATTTCTTATTACAAAAGTCATTAAATTTCATAATAATAAAAAGTACTAATAACATGACTTCTTTTTTTTAATCAGAAAAAGGAGAAGATATTTAACAGTTTTCAATCATTAACAGATGAAAATAAATTTTTGAAGCAGAAGGTAATTAATTTTGTTGTTTTGTCTTAATATATCAAAGAATTATTAAAATTGATCTCAGTAATAAAACATTTCATAATGTAATAATTTTACTTTCTTTGTACTGAATTCATATTTTTATTTAATATTTTTTAACTGTTTCTCTATTCCTCTAAAGAAAAAAAAAAATTCTCCTAACAAACAAACTTAGAAATATTCTTTTGTTTTGCAGTTAGCATTGAAATTGGGGAAAAAGAGACAACACCAACTTCTTACCCAGTCTCCAACAATTACCTCAAACTTAAAACCATTAAAGGTGTCAATTGGACATGATGCATTAGAGTCTTCTTCACGCACTTTCGCTCTACCAGATTTAAACATCCCTATGGAAAATGTTGAAGATTTGTCTAATAATATGTCCATTGATTTTGACAATCAAGTAGTTCAGGTAGATAGTAAAGCCATAGTTGCAGCCATGGCACGGAAATATAGAATGGAATGTCTTAGATTGAAATCTATGAAAGCTCACCTGAGATGACACTAACAATGACCATGGTTTGAAATGTATGGAAGGAAACTAACAAGTATTATTGGTGTGGGCAAAAATCAGTAATTGTAAATATGCTCTCTATTCACCA
Source organism: Sequoia sempervirens (assembly GCA_007258455.2). Taxonomy (NCBI): domain Eukaryota; kingdom Viridiplantae; phylum Streptophyta; class Pinopsida; order Cupressales; family Cupressaceae; genus Sequoia; species Sequoia sempervirens. Next base: position 22,443 of record VDFB02215910.1, read on the forward strand.
TTGAAGGGGTGGTTTCTTAGAGGCCAATTTTCGCTCCCTAGAATATGTAAATTTAATTCATTTCTTATAGAGGAATCAGATGTTGATGAATGCAAATGAGTAATCAGATCATTTGTGCTGGCCTGCTAAACGATGGTGAATATCAAATGTGTAAATTTGTGTACTAACAAATATTTTCTCATAGCGTAGACTAGGTTTTTTTAAAGTGGGTTAGCTGTTAAATAATTACTATTTAGACTTTGTCAAGTTGTGTGATTCTTTATGTGATTCTTTAATCTTATTGTTAGTTTCTGTTTACAGGCAATTTACTATAGCATTCAGAGAACGCAATTTAATTGTTCTAATTGACCGATCACATATTTGAAATTTTCACTTTAGTTTACAATAATTTTGTTTATAATAAAATCTTTTAAAATCTTATATTTTTTAAAATTTGCATTGGCTTATTTCAATTAATATGATTATTGAAAAAATTATTGTAGTCAAAATTTCTAAATAACAACTAAAAATACTTATTTTTGTTGTTTCTGAATTTGATTGTGTCAACATTTTGGATCACATTCAATGATCCATCTCCTTCAGCTCTCTATTATGATGATGGATCACCCAGTGTGATCTGAGACGATAAACTTACACACAGTCAAATCCAAAACAGCAAAAATAATGTTCATATGAATTGTGAAAATCTAATAACATTAAATAAAATATAATTTATATCAATCAATCACAATAAATAATTTTTACTCAAAAATTAAGAAAAAAACAAGATTATAAATTTTTGAAGCTTCTCACCCATAACTTTCAAACTCTACATCCTTATCCCTCCCTTCATATAAAACTTCAAAATAGAATTTTAGCAACAAGTAGTTCAACAACTTTTGTAAAGCCCTGAGACTATGCTGGCTGCTAAACTTTAGAGTCGAGAATCTTTGCAGCACCTCACTTCATAGTTCAAAGATTTAATTCTGATTTTAGACTTTGGGTCACACCACTTTCATAGTTTGCAACAATATTGGGTAAAGATCTCCGAGTTGTATAAGAGAATATTTAAAGGATTATCCTTTTTCATCCCTTATAGGTGTAGCAAGGTCTGAACGAAGACTTTGGAATTATTTCGCATTAAGATTCACAATACAACCTTAAAAACAAGCATGATAGTAATATAAGTATAATCAATTCACTCTATTTTATTTTGCTAGGTACTCATTTAAACATTTATATTTTCATTTTTAATTAATATTTATGTATGATCAAACATTAAAAGTTAGTTTAATTGGATTGCAGTGATGTAATTCTTCTTGTTATTAATTATAAATCAATGCCATTTCCATTGTTTGATGAAAACGCAAGGTGAAGTCTGCATAGTAATCAATTTTTAGTTTATATTAAAGTATTTGATTAATAAGATATCAACATATGCATATTTCATTTCAGGGTTCCTTAAAATATGACTGTGAAATCAGGCTTTCTAGAATGTATATCAGGGGCACGTCTCTTTTCCTAACAAACTTGGATTTCCCAAAGTTACAAGGTACTTTGGTTTTTGTTTGGCTTGTCTATTTATCTATTTCTTCCATAGTATATATATTAGAATTGATTAACCTTTAAATAAAACAAATCATAGGGTTTTTATGGTATTCAATTTGTTGCAATAGGTTTGCAAGACATAACACTACAAACAAGGGAATTGAGATCTTAGCAATAGAGTAGGTTCTTAGTTGACTAACTTGGCACTTCTATGAGGCTTTTATGCTTAGAAACATGCGAAATGAATCATAGTCACATATAAGGGTAACAAACACTAAGTGTAAAAATAGAGGGAAAAGTTTAAAGTATACACATTTTTATACTTTTGGCCACCATTTTAGTTGTCTTGGGAAATATAATGAATTAAGAATGTTAAAGTAAATGAGCATTCCATTAAAAATAATTGATATAAAGCATACAATATATATTTTTACCTCGATTTTTCTCTTTGTCTTCTATTTGTCTTTCACCCAAGCATCCTCCAATGTACATACAAAATAACTTAGTGTTAGGACAAATATTTAGAAAAAAAGAATCATACACTATAAAAATATCATCTACTTATTGTTGAATGGGGTAAGGGAAAGAGTGAGATACATAGAGGATCATCTAGAGTGGAAATAAAGAGAACACAATATGATAAAGCCAACATAGAAAGATGGATACTATTTTTGTTATGTGACTTTTTCCTCCAAATGAGAGAAAACTATGAAATAACCCTTTAGAATTAAAAAGGGAGAGAAAAATAAAGGATATTATGATCCTTTGGTTAAAAGAGAGATTAATAAAGATTATGTATAAAAACTCTTTTAAAAGGGGGAGGAAAATTTCTTTATTTAAATAATTATTAAAAGGAAACTTTTGGGAAAGGGTGTGATGGTTTGGAAATCACTCCTTCAAAGGATATATAAAGAATTCATGTGAGACTTGGACAAGACATTGAGAACATTCAACGAAGAAGAAAGTAGTTAGTGAGCTATGGGTTATTGGAGAAGGGGGCACATGTGTGTCCAACCCGGGGTATAGAGTACACTTTGGATTGTCCTAGCTAGGGCTTGGATATTTGCACTTGTGTTGAGCATTATTTTGTTGAACCAACACTTGTGTAAAGCACAATAGTGTGCTTTGCTCATAAAGGAATTGTTTCCTCCTAGATTGTTCCATAGCAAGAGCCAATACCACTAACATCTTCCTAGGTTGGGAGTGGCTTTTCCAAGTGTTGTGATTTAGATAAGTATTAAATCATTGATTCTAAAATATATTAAGAATATTATATATATAATTTGTGTGTTAATCTATATGAATTTACTACGTTAATTATTTACTTTAGAATCCAAGTTGTCTAATTATTATTATAGTTACATTGGTTATTTTATATTAGTTATTCACATTATTTTAGTAACATTACATATTGTAAATTACCTTAACTCTAACATTTAAATCTATTAAATCCGTTGATAATACTTAAACAACTTTAGAGGGAAAAGTGACACTACAATTTTCAAGGAGCCACCTTGCACTAAATGCTAGAGCTTTAATGGAACTGCCATATTTTTTTTTGGAACTTTGTTGTGTTATTCATTTGCATAGAGTTCATGCATGGTTAAAGGACATGAACATGTTCAAGATCATGTTAACAAGTTTGATCATAAATAGGTAAAAAAGTGTAAGAAGTCTACAAAATTTATGAATGTGTCAGAGTTAAGTGTTGCATATGACATGAAGGTGTGTTATAGCTATAGTGTTTCCATGGTACAAATTGTGAGATGTTTGGTAAAAAAGTTTCAAGTACCACATCCTAATTTGAGAGGTGATGAAGAATGTATAATAGTTAGGTGCACATGTAGTAATAATAGAATGCATTTAATGAAAAATGAGGACATGCATGTTTGTTCTAGGAGTTATTTAGAGGTATTTCGAGTAATTAGAAAGTTTGTCTCTACATCCACAAGTCATGGTTTGGTTTTTGCTATAGTGTAGGAAGGCATGTACATATTCACATGTTATGATTCAAAAAAATTGACTAAATCATTGTGGCACTATTAGGAAGATGCGATAGTGTGATGTAAAAATGAGACCCTAGATCTAAGTAGTAGATTACTTGGATCAATCTTTTCTTGCATCAATATTAGAACTTAAACCACAAAGATGTTGAGATTGGCTAACAATCTAGAGGGAGATCTAATCTTCCTTGGGCTTAGTTCTTTTGTTGCTATCTAGAGATTGATTTAATTGATGTGAATTTATTGATCTAATTTACTATGAAAACCTAATACGAAAATACAAATTATTCACATAGACAAAATTGTAAATTGATGAAATAACAACAGATCTGAGAAGGGCAGACATTTATGCACCTGTCATAAAAAATTGGGCTGAAATTGACTAGTCAAGGGCGAGGGAACCCTTGGCTAAGAAGTGAGATTTTGTATTTGCAAAACCCTTTTTTGCAAGTTACAAGTTTGCACTATTGTTTCCTATCCTAGAACCTATCATCTTCAGATCTGAACTTGCAAAAAAAGGACAAAGAGAGGGAAAGGGGTGTCTATATAGGAGTTTTCCTCAATCAAACCCCTGTATCGATATTTCTACCTCCATGGATAGTTGATTTGATGATTGATAAAGTGTGTGATATGAACCTTAAGTGTGTCTAAGGCTGTAATGAGAAATTATAAAATGCAAAAAAAATGGTAAAAACTACTCAATTTTGTTAGAGAAGGATTCCTAAATGACATAATCAAAATCAACCCAAGAGAAATTCAAATACTTAAGGGAAAATCATAATACACAAATACCTTACTTAGGGCATCAAGGAGATCGAAGGCTGAAGATGAGAACACACTAAGAACAAGTCATTAGGTACTTGAAATAAGCCAAAGCTATTTCCAAACCCTAAATTCCATCTTGTTCTTCCATTGGCATCAAACTCCAATCATTGTGAGCTAACTTGATCAAATCTAAAAATTACTTGTAATTCTATAAATTAGGATGCTGAATTTGGCAAAGCTTCATTGTTGTAATTGTCTTGTTTATTTTGAAATAATAATTCATGTTTATATAGTGGAACATAGGAATAAATTGAAGTGTAGGTCGACTTATTTAATTTTGAATTTGTAGGATTAATTTACTACCATATCTCAAAATTGAATTCACATCACTCAAATTAATGACTAACATAAATTAAAGATCAAAATTATTAGGAAAATAACCTAGTCTAGGGTGCCCATTCCCTTGACCAACTATTTTGTACACATTAAAGTGCGATCCTTGATTATAGGGCCTGCTTAATCATGAGTTATCCAAAACACAAGAAATAATTGGGGTTAAAATGTTCAAATGTGATTGAGAAGGAAATTTTGGGGCAGTATTGATATGTTCTCCCGAGTTGAATGAAAAATCCAAGGCTAAAAAGTGGTCCTAAAATGCACTAAGGGAGTAGACACTAAAGTGAGCCCCAAATAAAGCATGAAATTGTGCTTACACTCTTATGAAGCACAAATTATGATGTTGCATTTAGCCCCCACTTTAGCAATCATATGACACTACGTGCATATTCAAGCTAAAGTATAAAAAGGTAAACCATAACATATGAAAAATGATACCCAAAAGGATATTGTAGAGGATACATAGTATTGCAAAGTGAGAGGATGAAGCCCCTAGAATAGTAACCTATAAAACCAAAATGTTAGGAACCACATCTTGCAAAACCAACTTTTTAGAAATTCAAAATTATCTTTCACATATGAAAAAAATGTGTTAGTCTAAAAATTCTAAGGAGGCTAAAATTAGAGGGTAGATGTATGCCCCCCCTTGTTTTTTCTTGCTTTATGGATGTGGAAACATGGTGGTGATCTTCTCCACGTAGTATTGATTAGGTTTTTTAAGAAAATACTTTTGGTAGGGTCATTTAAAAAGATAACACCAAGACTAAAAGAAATGGAGAAGAATGAGGGTGGAACTAGGATTTCAACATAACAAATGGTGTGGAAATCGAAATTCACAAGCCCAATTTGTGATGATTTTAGTAAAGAGATGTTTGAAAATGATATAGATGATATATGTTGTATTGTTTGATTTTATTATAAGTAATAACTAGCTTTTAATTTTTCACCATTCATTGTGACTTTGTAGTTTGAGTGTCTTGAGCGAGTGTGAGCATCCATGAGAGTGAAAATGCCACAATGATGATTGTACCACACACCTAGGCTAGAGGTCTTGAGAGACTACATCACACATAGAGTGTCGACATGAGAGGTAAGTCATGTTTTAACTTTGAATGCATTTAGGAGCTCAAATTGTAATGTTTTAAGCATTTTTTTCAATTTTGGGTACTCTTGATAAAACAGGGCACCCTAGACCTATGTGAGTGCCCTAGTCCAAAATAGGTGCCGTAGACCTACATGGGCACCCTAGTCCACTATGGAGCCCCTCACCAAGTAGTTTGATTTGAAACTTATAAATTTGACTTATTATTAGTTTGATATTGATGAAATAATTGATGAATGAATGCTTGGATTATTGACAAGTACCCCATGGGGGAGCACCCTAGAGGTCTCATATATAGATTAAAGGCATGAGAATTTGAGCACATCACATGCATGTGGCCTACGAGGTATCCAATAGAGCTGGCATGAAACTTTCCCTAAGAATACTCCTACCCATTGAAGAGACCATGGTAGCATGGTAACTCATTATATTGACATGTTGTGTTTGATTGATTGAACGTCACATGCATGATATGGAGGCTATATAGAGTACTACAAACCTAGGTAGGCTTTCCACATCAACTATGTAAGACCCCACCTTTTGTGATCCTATTGAGTCTATGGGTCTTTAATGGTTCTTGTCCAATATTTTATGTGCTATGTTTGGATGTTATACATGGGTTGCTATTGGATATGATTAACTTATTAATTCTATCTAACTAGTGGTTGTTGTGATTTATTTGTGATAACTAGGTGAGTTTCTTTCATTGATTATGTAAATATGTGTTGATCAAGATGTTTAATTTTGATGGGTTATTGGTTATTTATTTTTAGTACTATTATTATTATGTATATTAGATGGATTACATTATGTTGATATGGGATTGTTGATATGATTGACTTAATTATGATTAGATGAAATTATTATAAGATGATTACATATTGTGTATGTGCAATTAGGTGTAATTTTGGAGATGAGATTGATATGTTAATGTTTACTTATAATGATTATTAAAATTAATTTCCTAGTTGATTATTATTTTTGAAATTTTATCTTTAATATGACAATTGCTTTGACTATTCATATTCATGGGATGTATTGACAACTTTTGCTAAGTGAACAGGTAAATTTTTCCAATGGTGGTAGGGGTCACATATTACTTCCATTATTTTACCCTTATGAATTTTCAATCTTGTCTTGTAGGGCGAATAAGGTTGTGTAAAATTTTGGTTTGTTTTATGTATCGTGTGGTTATGTGAATATGTGAGAGCTTGTTTTATTATTCTTATGAGTTTTCCTTTATCATGATTACTTCTTTTGTGATTTATAGAGTTCTTAAATGTGGGTTAAATTGTGTTAGATATTGTTTTAAAAATTTGCCTAGGTGATAGACTTATAAGTTAGGGGTCATTTTATCTTATAAAACCCCTTAAATAAAGTTTAGAACCCACTCTACTTACCCATTTTTGAAAAGTGGTGGAAATTAGAGTTGGTTGGGTAGTTAGGTGGTTAAGGAAAGGTAGTTTATTGTTCTCCTTTTATTTATTCTTACTCCTTGAGTAGAGAAGGGGATTTTTATTTTGGAATGATTTTTGGAGTTCTTTAATTTTCAATGGGAGGAGGAAAAATCTAGTTGAAAGAAGGAAAAACAAGGAAGAGAGAGGAAGATGGAAAAGAGGATTTGGAGAGTCTTCT
>VDFB02215913.1:0-15745 GCA_007258455.2 Sequoia sempervirens
CACTATTGACATTCATTTGTGCTTGAGAATTTTATAATAATGGGTTCACAAGCTCGTAATAAGAATAGGAAGACATTGACTCCTGAAGAAATTGAAGCAAAGAGAGAGAAGGAGAAACAAAGACAAAGAGAAATAATAATGAGAATTAAATCAACGAATGATGGTGGAGCATCCAATTCCACAACTATTGAAGATGAAAACATTGAGGAGACCATGGTTGTAGACGAAGCTAATTTGCAAGAATTCAATTTGGAAAAGAATATGATTATACAAGCAAGTCCTACTATGTCTTCAAATCCCTCTTTCAATGCTATGGAGAATGTTTCAATATGCACAAATCCAAGTACGTCTTCAAATCCACATGTTAGTGAAATGGTAAATTCGTATGTCGAAGTTTTACAAGATGTTGGACTTAACAATGTTGACATTGATAATATTAATAGAGATGAAACTTTTATAGAATTTGTTGAAAATGAAAAAGAAAAATCTTTTGTTGAAAATGAAAATGAAAAATCTTTTTTTGAAAATGAAAATGAGAATGACCCTTTTGTTGAAAATGAAAATGAAAACCATTTTGTTGATAAAAATGAAAATGAAAACCGTTTTGTTGATGAAAATGTAAATCGTTTTGAAGTTGAGAATGAAAATGAAAACTAAAATCTAGGATGTGATGTTGAATTTAATGAAAATACTTTTTTTTAAATTGAAAGTGATGTTTTGGATAATCTTCCTGGTCAGATTTCTTAGATGCAAATAAGAAAACATGCGAATAGAATATAGAAAAAATTCTTTTATCATAAAAAACTTGCATTTCAATGTCAACTAATGATGCAATTGATGAGAATGTGCAAAAAATGAGGAAATAATGAAAAGGTTAGGATTTTTTGTTAAACCAAAAAGGAAAGATCAATCATTAAAAAATGTTGTCTATTGTTGCTAGTGCCATTTAATCTATTAGGAAAAATAGTCAATCTAAAGATAAAAATGCAGCAAGAAGAGCTATAACAACTACTATAGTTAATATAAATCAACTTTGAATAAAAGAATGGTAAGTAATATTACTGAAGTTTTATAAATACATCCTAAAACATTGCTAAGAGCAGCAAAAAGAAGAGAAAGTATAGAAAATGATCCTATCAACCAATGTTGGAGTTTTAGTGGTCGACTCCCGAGGTCTGATATGAATTGAATGTTTAAATTAAATCTTTGATCGAAAAATATTGGCATGATAATACTAGGGTTTCATCTAATGCTAGAGATGTTTTAAAATTAAGGGTGGGGTCAAAAAATTGCGATCCTCACCCAAAACACTTATTAGATACAACACAAACTGAATTTTATAGAAAATTTTGTGGTGATTTAGTGTTAGCTGGTAATATTAAAATAATTCAAAAGGTCTTTGAAAATGTAAACCCCGGTATGTAAAAAAAAATTCAATAAGCAATGAATATCTTAGTTGTTGTAAAATGCATGTTCAATTCTTTATTTTATGATATTTTTCGATATATACGTTGTACCTTGCATACTAACATGATTATACAGGAATGTGGTATTAATATGCCACCTGAAGCAATAAGGGAGTTTATATCAAGTATGTTTTGTGAAAGATCTAATGGTAAATTATTTTATTTAAGTTCTTGTATTTCTGGACAATGCATTAGCTATTGAAATCTTTCATTCTTAAGAATTTGTATGCATGAAAGTGTTGATAATTATTTTGGACAATAATTAGTAGATGTTAAAAGATTTAAGAATGTTCACTATTCTTTAAAAGATGGAAAAATAGGAAATCGTTGTAATTTAGTTACAGAAAAAGTTAGTGTGCATGGATTCATGGGTGAATTTAAGAATAAGATTGTACCAAAATATGTCATGCACTCTCAACATGCTCGATGGCTTGATGGCCAATTTCGCACATGTAGAAACACATTTCCAATTGGTACTATACTTTCAGTGGTTGATTTTGCGAAGAATTATACTCTCACTCCCTCCGCAAGAGGAAATTCAATCTCAATATTATAATTCAGTGCAAGTAGCTATGCTTGTCCATATTGTTTATAGACATGCAGATGATAGCACAGAGGATGATAGAAATTTTTTGAGGGAGTGTCATTTCTATTTGAGTGAAAACTAGTTACACTTGTCAGAGTTTGTTCAATATTGTTTCAATATATTTTATAGAAATTTAAGAGAAAGAGGAATCCGTGATGACAGTAACACCCTTCATATGGTCAAATAATTGTAATGGGTATTAGTTCTCGAGAATGCTCAAATGTTCTATTGGTTAAGTAGGGTCTATAAGGGATCCTAATGTCCAACATATATGGAGATTTTTTGAAGCTGGGCATGGTAAAGGAGAACATGATGGAGCTGGTGCATGTGTCAAAAGAATTCTTGCTAGAGAAAAATTAAAATTTGAGGATGCAATAAAATTTAAAGATGCACGTGGGATTGTGGATTGGTGCAATACAAGATTATCTACACCTGGTTCGAGTGAGTACCTACAGTTCATCAATTCTTTTGGTTGGTTGAAGAAGAGAACATTGTACCTAGAGATGACTGTGAGACAATTAGTGGATCTAATAAATGGCATTCATTTAGGAGTTTGATAGCAAACACATGGACTATCTAGACAAGGGAGCTTGCATTTTTTTGTTATTTTTGTATCTCAAGAGATTGGGAAGCATGTGAAAATACATAATGGGTTGAACAGTGGGAGCAAAGATTGTTGACACGGGTTTGCACAAGCACACGATCAATATGAAAGAACTATTGAAGAAAATGATCAAGTGTTTGCATCTGAAGACTATGACCGTGTTTCAAACCTTGTACAAGAAGGTAATTTAATTCAATTCATTTCATTTTATTTCACTTTAAATTAAGTTATTTTGTAATACTAAATTATTTATATGGATATGCACAAGTTATTAAATCAAATTTTGTTTGCAGGACATGTGTATGTTGTTGTTGCACCTGAGGGAATGAAGAGGAAACAAAATATTGGTTGGCTCATTGTGTGGAGAGTAAACATAAGTTAATAGAATCTCGAGAAGATGATGATGGCTATCATTATCCAACAGGTATGGTGATCCCCTTAAGAAAAATCCCCTTAAGCAAATTTTGATAACAAGTTTTTGATCCCCTTAATCAAATTTTTAGAAAAAATCTTTGATCCCCTTAAGAAAATTTTGAGAACTTATTTGATGATGGTTTTCATGTTTTCCAATAGGATCAATGATGGTTGTTGGAACTTGGCTACGAAAATACCTGACAAGGAATAATGGTCTACCTGCATTCAAAGATTATGAAACACATAAAAAGATTATATATTATTCACATTTGGTGGTGGCAACAAATATAAAACTAGATCGGTATCATGGAAGACCTACAAACAAAGTGATATGGAAAATTTCTGCAGAAGAGCATGAGACAATCAAAGATGCATTGCAAAAAAGAGAGGATGCAGATGGTACAATGGAATAAGTAAATACAGGTAAATATAGTTTTGTTTTATATTGTCCTTTTAAATAGATTAAATACATGTTTCTATATTGGTCAAGTGTGTTAGTACTTGAAATTTATTTAAATTGTCCTTGTATAGATCTTTAAGCCATAATCACAAAAAAGGATATATTCCATGCAAATTCAACCTAGACAACATGGAATACTTGGTAAAAATAGGTAATTATTAGTTAAATTATATTTAAATACATGTTTTGATTACATATTGATATTGCTTGTACATTAATAGTTAAAATTGATTTATTATCCTTTTTTGTATCCTTAAGTCATCATTGCATTGATCTCATACTTTGAAACAAAAGGGAGAGGATGCCTAGATTCAACTCTTATGTAATGCCCCGCCTAATGACAAAGATAATTAATTCATGAATTAAAACAACATGCATGAAATGAAACATAACAACATTCACTTAAGCTAATTAAAGCGCATACATTCCATACATGAGATTTTCATTAAGACCATGAGATCCTCCATGGTTATCAATGACATAAGCTATATAATTACAATTACCTCTCTCATTCCCAGAATGAGGTAAACCAATATCATGATTGTTTATTACAATTTCCACCTCGATCAAAATGAGGGGTAAATAAAATACAAAAGAGCAATTAACATAAATGTAACCAAGGTAGCAACCAGAATCCCACGAGCTCTCCAACACGAAAGTCTCGCCCTCAAAGCCAATACCAAAACAACGGAGTATGGTGCATGTTCCACCCAACCATGTGATACCCGAAGGCTCACCCCCCGTGCTAGGAGATAGTAACAAGGGTTTCAGGTCAAGACCAACAACCTCTAAACATAGGCAACATGACTCAACTAAAAAAGGATACGAACAAGACATCACATGACATAAAGGTTACAATGCTTCCAGATTTTAAATACATGAACACATCACGAATACAAACATAATGCTGACTTAGGAGAAGTGTCATCACAATGTCGCATGGATATCCTGGCAAGTCTTCCTAGGTCCCGGCCCCCATCTCGGGATATCCTGGTAACCTCTAACGACTCCTGGCCCCACATGCAAACCAATGCGGAATCAGTTATCTTTCGAAGGGACAAGATAACGATCTTGCCATTCCAGGCCTTCTCGTCTCATCCCAAGCCTATACAAGCACTTGCGTCCATGAGCGAGGCAAAATTAATCTTTTTAAATGTTGGTACCACCTATGCTAATTAATTTGGTTTAAGTTTTCACTGAATTAACCAACTTACATTGAGATCTCCTGGCACCACTTTGTGTGCCGGCCCTCAATGCAAGCCACTTCTCTAAGACAACATGTGGAACTATGCCACCACCAAAGGGTAATCAAGTGCAACCTAGGGATAATGAACCCCTAAACATGACATGAAGTCAACCTATCCCGTCCAAGATAACTGGGTTTAACTGGACACATTGAACGCACTACCCAAGGTAAACCAGGGTTGACCAACATAACAACCCAAAACACATAAAAAGAAAGTCCTATCTGGAAGACTTACATAACACTGACTAGATTTCCCCACGCCAGGAACAAACGCCCCATGTCAAAAGAAAGCATTACAAGTAATTTAAACTCATCTATGTTAGGATTTCTTAAATCCAAATCACTTAATGACATAGTGCACTAATCAATGTAAATAAAACATATTCTTTACACAACTCAAAAGAGAAATCAAAACCCGTTGAGAACCATTACGACATTTAAACTACTCATTTAAGCATAATGCAAAATTTCCCATAATGATTAAAATAAATCCTTTAACAAGTAAATCATTCATTTATAAGACGATTTCCCATATATTCTTTGCTATGACTCTTAATGATCATATCTAGGTATCATTATATATATATAAAATAATTATATAATTATATATATAAATACTCAATATATATATAATTACATCTATATTCTAAATATATATAATCAATATTTAAATCCAATTACAAATATTAACTTATTTTCCCCAAATTATTTAAAATATAAAATATTGACTTTTAAATAATAATAAAAAATAATTATTAATAAAAAAATATAATATAACCTATTTATATATATTAAATATATATAATATTTACTATAAATTATATATATTATATTTAATATATAAATATAATATATATATTATAGAATATATATATACATTTTAACATACATGGGGTCATGAAATACAAAAAAAAAAAACAAAAGCAAGTTTTAAACTAAACAAACTCCCATCACTGGTGGGAGGCCTTTATAAGGTATATGCAGCACTTCACACTCTTACTGGCTACCATGGGGAAGTCAGTGAGACAGAGGCCACCAAATACACCTCTGATCGCAGCCTCCCTTCATGGGAGCGGCGGCCAGTGAAGCCGCGCCGGCTGCGCACCGAGGGTTTCATCCCCAACAAAATGCCGCCCAAAAAAAATTGCGAAAACTAGGTTTTTTAAAAAACACAGACCAAAAAATAAACATTTCATTTACCAAAAATAAATTTAATAAAAACTATAACATTATATATGCAATATATGTATATATATATGTATATATATACTCAATATTATACATATATAAAAATATATATACAGTCATAACAAATGACTGTAAAAGTATTTTTTTCCAATACCCAGATTGGGCAAACTCACAAATTTGAAACAAAATGAATTCTCATTGAAACTTCAAAATTTAACACAATAATTTCAAAATTTCACCCAAGTTAAATAGAGATTTTCCACAACCCAAGTTTTCATAAGACCCATTTGAATCCTTCAAATTTGTTTCAAATTTCTCATTGATAGTTTGAGGATAATTTCTGGTTCATATTGTTTTCTCAAAAAATTTGCAAAACTCTTCTATTCAAGTTTGAATGGTGATTCCAACATGGGTTTAGAATTCCAAGTTTGAATTTCCAAAACTGATTTGAGCCATTTCAAACAAAATTGTTAAAATAAAATTGCATAGAGAGGGGAAAACATGGAACCTTTTGTTTTTTCCAAGTTTTTTGTTGAGTCCTTCAATGGAGGTTGATCTCCTTCAAGTTTGCTTCAACAATCTTTCAAAAAAAACCTCCTTCAAGAATTTCTCCAAGCTCTTTCAAGTTTTTCTTGCTCTCCAAATTTTTAACCCAATTATGAAAAAGATAATTCAAAAAAAAAAATCCATTTTCCTTATGCCCTTCTCCAAAAATGTCAAACCCCTAATTTAGTCACCCACCAAAAGTTATTGCAATTTAGATATTTTTTGGATATTTTCATTTTTTGGAAATTAATAAAACAACTTTATTTTCCTTTTCAAATGCATAATAATCATTTAAAACAAAATTCCATTTACCCCACAATGATAACTAAATTCACTTTATTTCACAAAATTGAATCCAACTATTACATTTAAAACAAATCATTTTTAATTTTATTCTATAACAAGAGGAATGCAAGACAATTTCTATTTTATTTTATTATATATATATATTTTGATTTGCCACAATATCTAATAATGCTAACACCCTTGAACTAATTTAATTAATCAACAATAAATCTAATTCATGATTAGATCTTTTTATTGATTGAATTAAATTAATCAATTAATTAATAAGCACCCTTTTATGAATTTTGGCATTAAAATTAAATAAAGCAAACACCATTTCACTAGGAAATTTAAATCACGCAAGCAAGGAGAGACGAGATGATAGGACAAATAACTTATCCCAACTGACAACCCGACGACCCACTATGGCTAGGGTGATGTCACGACACAGAAAACCAAGCTACTATCTCCCAATCGTTTTCCGTTGAACAAGGGACATGCTCAGACCTGCGAAATCAGGTGGAGTCAATGTCCTGTACCTGCATCATGCACACAACACGAGTGTCGAACATGCATACATATATATATATATATATATATATATAAATATCAAAACACACCATGAAGAGGAAATCACAGAATCACAGGGCACTCGCGTGCGAGTGATGTGATCCCGTCCCCTTCACCGATACAATATCACTAACTGACGCCTCTAATCATCAATGGTATAATCAAAGCATAAGCATCAATAATTCACATACTTGCTAATTTAATCCACAACATGAAATAATAATATCATCTGATTAAAGTACTATCACATCAAAAAATAATGACTTTGTCAATTGGCGGTCCAAAAAGCAAGTTATAACCAAGCGTGCTAACAAAGGCAAAATATACATAATGGTCAACGATCAAAAGAGGAGCAAAATGGAGGGGTGTTACATCCTCCCCCCCAAAGGTCAGGCTTACTCCTGGAAGCCTGCGAACAAATAGGGATAAAGCTCCCTCATCCTAGCTACATCCTCCCAAGTGGATGATGAGTCATCCCTAGGATCCCATTGGATCCTAACCTGATCAATATCTCGCCCTCGAAGAGCGAGCATTCTGTGCTCCACCATGGCCATGGGCTCCAAAGCCAGCTGCCCGCCCTCTACCTGCAAAGCATTCCAATCAAGGACATGAGAAATATCTGGATGGTACGACCGAAGAACTGATACATGAAATACGTCGTGCACACGTGAGAGACTGGGCAGTAAAGCAAGACAGTAAGCAACAAGACCAATCTTCTCAAGAATCTCGAAGGGTCCAACAAAGTGAGGCGCCAACTTAGAGCCTTTTCCATAATGGAGTTGGACTCTTTGCGTGGATGCATCTTGAGGAAGACTCTATGCGCCTATGGAAACCCCAGCTATCCCACTCTATCGCATGCATGCTTCAATACGCCTATCACCACTGCCACCAGGTGTCTCTGTCCTATCCACCTACTGCTCCATATCATGCAACATCTCAGGACCCAAAGTTACTCTGTCCTATAGCCGATCCCAACTCAAGGGAGTGCGACATGGTCGCCCATACAATGCCTGGAATGGAGCCATGCCGATAGAACTCTGAAAGCCATTATTATAGGCAAACTCTACCAAATAAAGATAGTCCTCCCATCATGTCTGCTGGTCCATCACATACATACACAACATGTCTTTGAGGATCTGATTGACCCTCTCAGTCTGTCCATCTGTCTCTGGGTGGTAAGCTGAACTGAAGTTCAACTGTGTTCCCATCGCATGCTATAATGACGTCCATAGAGCTGAGGTGAACACTGGATCCCTGTTAGAGATAATCTAACGTGGAATACCATGCAACCTCACTATATCCTCGATGAACACTCTAGCTACGGATGATGCAGTATAGGAAGAGCGCATAGGTGAGAAGTGTGCTACCTTCATCAACCTATCCACTGTCACCATAATTGCATCATGTCGTCTCGAAGAGTTAGGTAAACCAACAATGAAATCCAATGAGATTATATCCCATTTCCACTCTGGTACTAAATGTGACTGCAAAAGCCCTGCTAGATGTTGGTGTTCGGCCTTCACCCGCTGACACTCAAGACATCTCAACACAAAATCCACAATATCTCGCTTCATCCCTGGCCAAAAATATAACTGACGCAAATCTGCATACATCTTCTTCACCCCTGGATGGGTTGAATAAGGTGCACGATGTGCTTCAGTCATGACCAAAGCGTGAAGCTCACATGATGGGGGAACGTATATGCGTCCCGTGTGTCTCAATATCTCATCAGCATCTAGAGAGTATCCCGAATATCTACCCTCAAGGGGTCTTCCTACCTCTATTACCGATCTAACATCCTAATACCAACTGCCGGCTGGGAGGGCAGAAAGAATCCGACTCCGCAAATCAACAATAAGAGTCAACTCAGATATCTCATGCCTTCGCCTACTGAGGGCATCTGCAACCACATTCTCCTTCCCTTGGATATACTTCACCTCGAAGTCATACTCACAGAGAAACTCCATCCATCGCCTTTGCCTAGCATTAAGGTTAGGCTGCGTGAAGATGTATTGAAGGCTCCTATGATCACTATGCAGCTCAAACCTATGCCCATGAAGAAAGTGCCTCCATCTCGTCAATGCATGAACCACTGCTGCTAACTCAAGATCGTGGGTAGGATAGTTTAGCTCATGATCCTTGAGCTTTCATGACTCATATGCAATGACGCAACCCTCCTGCATCAATACTGCACCTAATCCCTCCAAGGATGCATCTGTACAAACTACAAAGTCCCCAATAGGATCCGGTATCGCAAGTATAGGTGCACTAGTCAACTTCCCCTTAAGACACTGAAAGGTGGTCTCACACTTCTCAGACCACTCAAACCTCTTTCCTTTCCTCTGAAGTGAGGTGATAGGATGCCCTAGCCTCGAAAAGTCCTACACAAATCGCCTGTAATAACCTGCTAGCCCCATGAAGCTACGTATCTCGGCCACATTCGTGGGCGCAGGCCAATCTAAGATCGCTTGGATCTTTGCAGGATCCACTAAAATACCCTCTCCAGAGATCACATGAGCAAGGTATTGGACCTCAGTCCTAAAGAATTCACACTTCGAAAAGTTAGCATACAGCTGATTATCTCGCAAACACTGCAATACCTGTCGCAAGTGCTCCTCATGTTCCTCCATTGTTCTAGAATATACCAAAATATCATCTAGGAACACAAGAACAAACCTATCAAGGTATGTACGAAATACCCCATTCATAAGACTCATGAACATTGAGGGTGCATTCGTCAAACCAAATGGCACAACCGTGAACTCATAGTGACCATACCGCGTTCGGAATGCGGTCTTATGAATATCTGACTCGAAGATTCGAAGCTGATGATACCCTGACTTGAGATCAATCTTCGAAAAGATGGTAGCACCCTTGATCTGATTGAATAGATCATCAATCCTAGGAAGAGGATACCGATTTCTGATGGTCACTTTGTTCAACTATCGGTAATCAATGCATAACCGAAGTGAACCGTCTTTCTTCTTTACGAAGATGACAGGTGCTCCCCATGGAGAAACACTAGGGCGAATAAAACCCTTCTCTAGCAATTCCTCAAGCTGCAACTGAAGCTCTTTCAGCTCCTGGGTAGTCATACGATAGGGAGCTCGTGAAATGGGCTCTGATCTAGGTACCAAGTCTATCTTGAAGTCAATGTCCCTCTGAGGAGGCATCCCTGGAATCTCATCTGGAAAGACATCGGAAAACTCCTGAAGGATGGGGTGACTATAAAGAGAAACCTTCTCTTCTCCACCTCCTAGACCCAAATCATCCATGGTAACAGCGAACAATTGGCAACCCTGCCGCAAACACCTTCTCAACTGCATAGCTGAGATGATCCTCAAGGAGATCGGCCTCTGAACCCCCACTACCTCTATCTCTCTACCAGATGTCCCAATGCATCTAATCGACTTACATCGACAATCAATGACTGCACTATGAGCCTCTAGCCAATCCATTCCTATGACATCATAAGAACCCAATGGAATAACACGAAGGTCCAAGGTAGTCTAGAGAGGTCCAACCTCTAACCTACACTCTGGCACAAGGGAAAGGGATGCAACTTTTTCACCCGAAGCTAACTCTACCTGCCACCTATCGGCTTGCTTTACCGCATCCAGTCTACATCGTGCCACGACCGATGAAGAAACAAAGGAATCAGATGCTCCAGAATCAAATAAAATAGAAACTGGGTTACCCCCCAACATACCATAGGCCTCAACAACTGTACCCTGGTGCTCTGCCTGGAGGTTGTCAACCGCTGCAAATACTCAATGCCCATAGCCTGCATCTCCTACCGTCGGCTCTGACGCCACTGGACCCTGAGAATAACCCAATGCACCCTTATTGGGACACATCCTCGCTATGTGACCCTGTTGGCCACACACAAAACATCCAGTGCCTCTACCGAAGCCCCTGCCTGCAGGTGGTGCGCTAGACTATTGTGCACTACCCCTGAAAGAAGAATGAGAACTCTGCGCTGGCTGCTCAGAGTTGAAGCATCTCATGCGCCTCCAACTCCTGTCCCCCTGCCTCTACTGGAAACCCTTCCGTTTCCCCTGGGAACCTTGCTGCTGCTACTGACCACCCTGAGACAGACCCTGCTGAACTCTAGAAGGTGCACCTCCCTGAGGCTGACCCCCTCGAGCACTAGTCCCAGCTGTTGAACCACTGCCCACCTACACTCCTACATGACCACCTAAGGCTATCGCCAGGTTCTCCTCAATGAGCCTAGCCTTATCGACCGCCACCTCCATGGTCCTGGGTTCGAAAACCCACACTCCACCACTGATACGGGCGTTTAAGCCCCTGAGAAAATGATGTACCAACATGCCCTCGTCATCACCTATGCCTGCATACTGTTTGAGCTCATAGAAATGACGCTCATACATCTCTACTAACATAGTCATCTGTCGAAGGGTGTGGAACTCATCCCCTCGACGCTACCTCCAATGCTCGGAAATGAATCTAGCCCGAAACTGCTCTAGGAACAACTCCCAAGAAACTGTACCAATGTCCAGATGGAGCTTCTATTCCTCTAATCTCCACCAAGTGGAGGCAAATCCCCTCAGGTGCATGATAGCGCACCTAGCTCGAGTGTTGCTCCCATATGGGTGCATAGCAAAGCACCTAGTCAAGTCAATGAGCCGTGTCTCTGCCTCCAAACCACTGCCTGATCCATCGAAAGTGGGTGGTTGTGCTCTAATCAAATCCCTCATATGGGTTGCTACCTTTGAATCAGAGTGAACTGGTACCTCTCTCTCTCTAACCACCACTGGCTCTACCTCCTGCCTAGGCCCAAGGCGGGCAAGGGTCTCCTCTAACAACTGACGCAACTGAGCGTCTTCGATCCTGGGTGGATCCAGATTTTGATTGCCATCTCCCTGAATATTCTGAGAAGCCTGTTGCTCCTCATGGTCAGAAACAAGGGGAACATGTGGAGGTGGGTCTTGCTGTTCCTCAATGCGACCGCCTAAACGGCCACATCTACGACCCCCTCCTCTTCCACACCTGGGAGGCATTATCCTATACAAACACAAAAAGGCGTTAAGCACAACACACAAATAAAATCCACACACCTAAAAGCTTAATGGGCTCATCATAATTCCAGAGTACCCAGTGTTTAAACCTAGGCTCCGATACCATGTGTAATGCCCCGCCACACAACCCTAGGGGAAGTTGCAAACTACAAACAATTTCACAACAATTTTTTTTTTTAAAAACAATTACAAGATGATTACAACATAAGCCAACAATCCCCTAAGGTCCCGAGACAAAGATTAATTAATTCACAAATTAAAACAATATGCATGAAATGAAACGTAACAACATTCACTTAAACTAATTAAAGCACATACATTCCATACATGAGATTTCCATTAAGACCATGAGATCCTTCATGGTTCCAAAGACAAAAGTTATATAATTACAATTACATCTCTCATTCCCAGAATGAGGTAAATCAATGACATGATTGATTATTACAATTTCCACCTCGATGAAAATGAGGGGTAAATAAAATACAAAAGCATTAGCATAAATGAAACCAAGGTAGCAACTGGAAATCCCACGAGCTCTCCAACACGAAAGTCTCGTCCACATAAGATAATGCCAAAACAACGGAGTATGGTGCACGTTCCACCCAACCATGTGATACCCGAAGGCTCATCCCCCGTGCTAGGAGATAGTAACAAGGGTTTCAGGTCAAGACCAACAACCTCTAGACATAGGCAACATGACTCAACTGGGAAAGGATACGAACATGACATAACATGACATAAAGGTTACAATGCTTCCAGATTTTAAATACATAAACACATCACGAATACAAACATAATGCTGACTTAGGAGAAGTGTCATCACAATGTCGCATGGGATATCTTGGCAAGTCTTCCTAGGTCCCGGCCCCCATTTTGGGATATCCTGGTAACCTCTAACGACTCCCGGCCCCACATACAAACCAATGCGGAATTAGTTATCTTTCAAAGGGACAAGATAATGATCTTGCCATTCCAGGCCTTCTCGTCTCATCCCAAGTCTATACAAGCACTTGCGTCCATGAGCAAGGCAAAATTAATCTTTTTAAATGTTGGTACCACCTATGCTAATTAATTGGTTTAAGTTTTCACTGAATTAACCAACTTACATTGAGATCTCTTGGCACCACTTTGTGTGCCGGCCCTCAATGCAAGCCACTTCTCTAAGACAACACGTGGAACTATGCCACCACCAAAGGATACTCAAGTGCAACCTAGGGATATGAATCCCTAAACACGACATGAAGTCAACCTATCCCGTCCAAGATAACCCGGGACATTGGACACATTAGCAAGGTAAACTAGGGTGACCAACATAACAATAACCAAACACATAAAGAAGGGACACTCATATTCATGTGGTTAGGGACCACTAGTGCTTCATGTTTATGTGGTCAGGGACAACCAGTGATGTATATTAATGTGGTCGGGGACCACCCGTTATTCATATTTATGTGGTCAAGGACCACCAATTATTTCTTGCTATAATACTTATGATGTGGTTAGAGAACCACCATTCCCATCCTCCCCTTAGGTGGCTTATCAAGTCACGTGGTGTTTGTAATGTGCAAATTTTATTGTTGAAATATGAATTATTTATAATTCTTGATTGATGTTTTATTTTATTATGCGCCAGCAATGTGTAATTTTACATTTATGTACTTAGGCTATTTAGCCATTTGGAAGTTGTTATATAGTCCGATTTGCCTCAAGGACTTGTTTAATTTCGCCTTTGAATTATGATTGGAATGTTGCAATGTAGCTACAATTTATCTTTATTTTGTTTCTCTTGAATTTATAGTTCCCTCTTGGGAGTTTTATTGAAACTTTGGTTTATGATCTTGTGTTATTCAGTTTGAGGCTTTCTCCTTGGTTTCAAATTTGCTGGCATGTGTGGTGTAATGTGGAATTTGTAAACTGCCATATCCCGGGGGGTTCCCTGGCAGGTCGTATAGGGGAGTAGATGCGCTGGGGAATTATTTTGAAAGGGGATTGTAAATGGGACCGGTATGGGATGATCATTAATTCATTCTTCCCTTCATTCTATTATTTTTCTTATCTACATGGAGGATTCTTTAGAGAAGGACCTCAAGATCATCTTCTTGATTTGCTATGGTATCCAAGAATATCCATCCTTGTAAACCCCATCGTGTGAGCCTTATGTTGTAGATTTTGTGATTGTATGAGGACAGGCACACTCATTTGGGAAGAGCATCCTTGTTATGGTTCTGTGTACATGTGAAATTACAAATAAATGTGATGTGGCATACCTGTGAGCTATGTGAGAAAAATAGTAACATGTGATGCAAAGTTAATATTATTTGAGACATGGTATGAGTGCCATAATTACAAGGTAAAATGTTCTCTTAAGCATATATTTTGACAAAATGTGAAGCTAATAATTTTGAGAAATGATTGGTCAATGAAACAAAAATATTTTCTAACATCATGAGTGATGTTTATGATGCAAAGAAATTTTGGAGGTGTGTAAAAGGTTATGAATTCATTTAGATATAGTTTTGCATAATTTAATTGAAGTCGATTACATTGTTAATAAATTAGAGCTACATGGATTGTTGTTAGCCTTTGTTAAATTAATCATATATCAAATAAATGTTCCAGTATGAGAAATTTTGTTCTAAGTATTTAAATATTTAATTCATGGAAGAGATTTTCCTCTAATATGCGCTTATAGCTAAATGTTTCGATTCTGCCATCGAGAAAGTAAAAATAATTAGTTTGCTTGATATATTTATGTTGGTTCTTAGATTGAGATTATGTTTTCAAACCTTAATGACTTCCAGGAGGAAGTCTAAGCTAAGGGGAGGGAGATGTAACACCTCTCTTTGCATGTGACCAATACAATCTTAAAGTGTTATATATTCCTCCTAAATAGATGGTTAGATATATTGCAAGCGATATGAAGATGATTGTCTAATAGTAAGCTTATAGTTTTATGTTATGTTATTTTACTTAATGAAGATGTATGTGCATGCGAATTATTGTATGAGATTCAAACTTATAAGATGAATTTGAAATAAGATAAGTGTTGTGTCGTATTACATTGGAAGAGTAATTAGCTAGGTAAATGATTCATGAATAAAGTTACAAAGATTCGATTTATAATTTTGTTTATATGTCTAACTGTGCTTAATTATGTTGTGTAGGAAATTAAATGAGTCGATGTGGGATTAACATTAAAGGTTGAGAAGATAACAGTGCTAGCATGAGAAGCGTTTGAGGTTATATTTTTAATTGGGTAATTATGTTTGAGTAGAATCCAATTGTAGGACATGTGATGTGAGTTTGGTTGGGGTTGGAACCCTTGGTCAGGATCAAAATTA
>VDFB02215914.1:0-16525 GCA_007258455.2 Sequoia sempervirens
TGAATGCAGAAGCCAAAGATGAAGCAAGACCTAAATTCATTCCTTTCACTGGAGTTGGAAGGCAAGTGGATGGAGAAACTGTTCAAAATTATACAAAACCTGTATTTGCCTCTAGATCTGTAAAGTCCACATACCAAACTACAAGTGGAAACTTGTAAGGCCTAAGGTTTAGAAGGAGAGGAATACTTTCTAGATTTGGTTCGAATATTATTTCAACCACATATGTATGAGCATGGTAGATCTCGCATAAGTGTTCCCTCGAAAGCAATTGATGGCAATTAGTTGTCCCAAGATCATGAGATTCATTCTAAATTGTAGTCTAATTTGTCTATTCTTGTGATAGCTGATCATTCCATTCCATTGTAATGTTAGAAAATTGGTGTCTCAGTTATACTTTATATTAAGAAGATAGTGAGAGTCGGTTTAATAGAGTTAATTGTTCTGCCAATTCTTTTGGAATCTGAGTCTTGTGTATCTCTTTAATCATTTTCCTGTTTCTATCAGACATTTTACTTCTCAATGTGGCTATAATTATGAACAATTATAGTTAAAAGTAGGCTTTGAGGTTTGAACTTTAAAATACTTGTGCTACAGGGTGATAATCGGTACAATTCCAGTAGAGGTGCTCATTTAAATCTAAAATGTGTAGAGCGAGCGCGAGTGTTGGTTAACAAAATACTCTGTAGGT
Source organism: Sequoia sempervirens (assembly GCA_007258455.2). Lineage (NCBI taxonomy): Eukaryota > Viridiplantae > Streptophyta > Pinopsida > Cupressales > Cupressaceae > Sequoia > Sequoia sempervirens. Next base: position 689 of record VDFB02215914.1, read on the forward strand.
GCTAGCGCAAGATGATTATGCTTGAATTCTTTATCAGAGTCATAACTTCTTGCAAGAATCATATCTATGAAAAACTGACTTTTATATGGCCTACTGAATTTGATTGTATTTATGCTTTTGATGTTTATCTCTATCAATTGCAAAGGATAATGTAGACATGTACCTTTATCATTTTGAAATGGAATAGGATAATTGTACACTCATTAAGTTGGCTGCATATTGTTTTGTTCTTGAGTAGTTTTGGCAGTAACTGTATAAAAACTTTCTGGAATCAACTACATAGCTTTAGAATTATCTGACATTTTCATGGCTCATCACCAGGGAAAATTCAAAATGCTCTACTTCATTGATTAGTGTACCTTTCCAGTTGTAAGGATGCATTATCATTCAAGCATTGATATTTGACAAGCACATTAAGTTGATACTTTTGTTGTGATTTATCATGTCTTTTATTGTAGGTTGGGGTTTCTGGTGCTGGTCACAAATGGTCAGTCATAGAAGGCAAGGAAGAAGAAGAATGGAGACATTCTATTGTGATAATTCCTGTTGAAAAAACTCAAGATTTGTTCCTGAAAGATAAAATTGACTATGATGACACTATGCTGGTGGCTGGGAAAACATCATCTAAGCCTGACTCTGAAAGTGTTGATGATGATTGTGAGAAGCTAGATAAACTGGCTGATGATTTTGACAAGGAGGTGAGCTATATTTTATGGAAGGTTTATAATTTTTATGAATTTTGTATCTTTGTGGCTATGTATTTACATTGGGATTTGAATTTATCAGGTAGAGGCCACTTTCCGAAGAATTGTTTTAGAAGTTCTAGGCATTCAGCAAGATCATGTGATTCTAGAAGTGAATGCATTGAGGTATGGTTGATATTTTCTTTTAGAGCTCTACTGCCTTTTATGTTATTGGAAAGATAATCTTTTCTATTTTTGCTAATGGGTAAGTGGCAAATTTGAAGAAAATTCTCAAATTTGCTACACAATCACAAAACATAATGGATAATCTCTCATATTTTGATCATATTCTATAAAATGGAAAGGAAACTTGTTGAGCAAGACATTTTCTTTATTTAAAAAAGCTTGTCAAACTGTCAAAGGTATAGTTGTGCCTTACATGTTGAAATCCAATTGGGAGCTTATGTTCATTTTCACAGACAAGTCCTCTTAAAAGTTGCAAGAAACTAATTTTTTTGATGGGTTCACAATTGTACAAATATTTGAATTTTTTTATTATTTATTGATTTATTTGTTGAATTTTGTTCTTTTTGTTTCATCAAATCTCTTTGATTTGATTTTTTTTTTTCATCAAATCTCTTTTTATTTGAGTTTATGTTTCATCAAATAACTGCTGCACAAAAGAATAACTACCTGAAGAAGGCCACAAAGGTTATTAAATATTAATAGACTTGATAGACAAGGGTTGAATGATCTTAATCCTCAAATATAAATTTTGTAGTCATATGAGGGTTGATAAGAAGAATATGACTGCTGAAAGTAAAAGTTATAAAAACAAAAAACTGGCTGCCTTGACTGAAGTCAAGCAAGTGAAGACTTGCTGTGAAATACTGTGCAAGCTAGATAAAGACCAAGTCATACATCCATCCTTATCCTCTGAGAAATCAGATTTACATTCATGATCACCTACCAACACTTCACTCTTAGAGCCCAATTTTCTATTCCTGAGATATGAGAATATCTCAATTAGCTCACAGATCCAAAGTAATTGAATTGTAAAAATGATTTATTCCCAAAGATCAAGATTCTATAATTTCAAAAGGCAGATTTAGTATTGCAAATGCCTGATTTACCATTGCATTAACTGCTCCTACCATCTTATATCTATGTGTGTGGCCTTGTCTTTAAAGTTTCAGCCTTGTTATACCTTTGTTTAGCAATAGGATTGTGTCTATATTGTATGGCAAGAACCAACTCTGCTACTGTGCTTACAGTATTTAACAATAGGAAAAGAATTAACTTTTTTCAGCGAAGGAAAAGAAGAGATAAAGAACAAATTCCAAGTGATTAATAACTCTTAGTGTATCCTTTTTAGCAACCACCAAGGAAACCGAAGAACAAAAATTGTTATGTCCAGAAATGCAACCAAATGTATCTATAATCCATTGTCACAATCCTGTACATGAAGACAAGTATAGCTGTAGTAGGTGTCATATTGAAAAACTTTTTGTGAGATTGAAAATACTGGTAACAACATCTATTCACTCAACTAAATGAATCTTAGGTGAAAAATGCATTATGCTATATACCAAGAAGAATCAGCTACACACATTTAAAGTTAGGCTTCAATATATAAGCTTCAAACTGGCATGTATACCTAGCTTATATATTAATCGTATGTGGCTCACATTGTCTTCCCTCCACACACATTAACCTTCTCTTTGAATATGAAGGTCAATATAGAAAAAGCTTCCATGTTAAAGAATTGGTACATGCTACACATTTGTTGCCAACAGTCTTCTCTTTGTACTAGCCATGAATTTTATTCCTGTTAAAAAGATGGTATTGACTAAAAATAATAGATGGACTCAAGAAATAGCTGACTTATAATATCTACAAATGAACAATATAAATGATCCTGTACAATTGTTGCTATTTGAGTGAACTTAAAAGTATCATCTCAATCAAGAACACCATTGAGATAAATCTAAACTTTAGGGAAATCTAATGGGAAGAATTACTGTATAAAATGACAGTATAGTAGCTGAAAAATGCTTAAAGATTTACTGCATAGATAAATCTAGTGATCATGGCAATTGGCAGCTTCATGAACAAACAATTTGTAGTAACACAGCCAACCTTGCTTCCTAATTATTGGGATCATACCATATAATGACATAACGAAATGGAAGTGAAGCCAATCAATTCATTTTTCCCTATTGTCTCTGAATGGTGCATTATTATCACTAGTTAGCAAAAGATTCTTTGTAATTTGTGTGTCCATCTTTCATCAATTGCCTGACAGTTGCATCACTAACTCTTGAATTCAAAAGTTTTTGAGCCAACCCTTTACTGTTTGTCTTTTCTTCAACAAAGATGATAAAGATTGTTTTTGTCTTCTTAGTTTATTGGGATTATCACTCAATCCTTCCAAATCTTCACCAATTTCCTCTCCAAGACCTTGTGAAGTGGAAGAGTTTAGAAGAATTTCTTAGAACTAAATTATTGTGTTATCTAATTTTTGTGAGTTTGGCACGCTTTGCTATTCTGCACTTTATCTATTTGTTTTCTTTTGCTTTTTCTTCTCTACTCCTCACATTATCAAGTTCCTGGGTTGCAACGAGTTGGATACTTTGCTCCTTTGAAATGATTTTAGTTAATTGAGATGATATCTCATCAATATCCTCTGTTTGAGACACTAATGCAATACTCTTTTTTTTACCACCGATTTCCTACTGTTTGTGAAGCATCCTACTGCTTGAGAGAAATCAAAGAATCTGGATTCTCATCAATTAGTTCCCCATTGGAGTCACGCTGCTTGATAGGCCCATGCAATGGACAAACACGAAGATCCTACCTCTGACACTGAGTACCATATGCATCCAAGATAACAGGACACATAAAAAGGTCAGAGTGGCACATGCTTATAGAAGTTACTGGCAGCCAAAGTTAAGGATGAAATCATGCTCATGCTAGAAATAGAATAATTTTCTAAATTGTCAATTTGCAGATACACAAAATGGTAATTTAATATGCTTATTTAACATTCTTGGAACTATGACACCATTTCTTGTTTTCTGGGCATATTAAGAATGCACTACATAGCAGATTATTTCCATTTGTAAAGTACAAAAAATTAAATAGTTTACCTACAACTCAAGTTTTTGTCCACATGGTCCCTTCACAGTAACAAGATAGAGATGAAGCTCCCCTGATACCAAACCATCAATGCATGTTACATACAATAAATCTTAACAAACAATTAGCAACTTGGATTATTGATATTTTATAATTATAATACATCTACAAAATACCAACAATTATGAGATGAAGGTAAACCACATTAAAGCAATCAAACTCATGCAATAGAAACATTTTAGACCAGAATGAACAAACTAAATTATCCATTATGACCATTCTATAAACTGCATCCAATCAGGATGTTAATTCTTCCCATACATGCCATAAATCACACCGGCTTACCATTCCCCTACTTATCTATAGAATTGGAATCTGTCTCATTTCCATTTTCCGAGATATGCGGATCCTTGTGGGGAGAACCCTTCTCTACGTATTCTAGTCCATTTACAACAATATTGGGATCCTTTAATACATCTGAATTTTGGCCAGACTGGTCAACAATTTGTTTTTTCACTGAGGAAATCTCGTTTGAAGCAGTTTCTACATCCACCATTGGATTATTCTAAGTAGCATTTTTGGAATTCATTCCTCTTCTTCCTTTGTTTTTGGATTTATTTGACCTTCCTGCCATCTTAAGTATCACCACATCCCATCATTAATTCATAAACTAAAAAGGATGCCTCTTAATGAACTAAGAAATATGATGATCAAGAGCTAAAATACCTAAAGAAGTACACTAATAGACTTGTAGTTTTCTATTTTTTGCATGGAATTTTAAGAGTTCTTTGTAGCATAATTTTACTTATTAAATCCTAGAGATGTAATAGTATGAAGAGAAACAATAATAAGACTTAAACTGTGTGTATGCACTAAAGTTTTATCAATTGATTGAAATATAGCCAACTCCTTGTTTTTAAATTACCAACATTCCCTCAATCTCTATCTGCAATCTCTGGATAATTATGGTTTATAAATTAAATGTTTATGTGATAATGATGTTTATTAAATATCAACATAATTAATCTTTGTTTTTTTTGACATCTATTTCAATATTTTAAAATGTCAATTTTTAATTTTTTAGCATCATGGAAATTTACATTCTTTGAAGTTGCATATTCAAACTAATTATTTTCTCAAAATTTAAATTATTTATATATATTTTTCTATTTTTTCCATCTCCAAGTATGATCTCCAAATTTATTCAAATAAACACATAGGTACAAATCCCAGAATCCCATTACCACTTCCCATCCCCTCATAACTATGATATTAAAATAAGAGGTTCACTATACTAATCATATTGACAAAAAAATATCACTAACCTCATCATTAGTATTTTCATATTTGAGCCAATAGTATTTCTTTTTCTCCCAATGGTGTTTTCCTTTCTCCCATATGACTCAATGTCTTAACTTAAACTTTCAAGACTGAATTTGTTGTGCAAAATGCCTAAATACCTACTAATATGGCTGACAACAATAACACCATCATTTGAACCCATCTTGACCCAATGCAACTAAGATCTACTTTAGATTGAAAAGGTCAACCCCACACTTTTGTAATGCCCTTTTAGATATTAGATATTAGAACACAATTGAGGCATACAACATTAAATTAGCTAGACTTTTAGAAATACCTTTTTCACATTTTGTATTGAGGTTAATTAGCTCAACACTAAATTGAGATCTAGAAGAGAATGATGATTTGACATATGTTGTTCACATTTCGTATTTACAGTTAAAATATTTTCTAGTACATTGATTTGATGCTTTACACATAATGAGTGAAGTTACAATTTCTCTTCCAAGGGATTTGATTCTCATGCCATTGATTTTCTTCTCTACAGCCAACATTACAGTCGTATTTGGACAACAATAAAGTTGAGGTTCTTGCCATCATTGACGATAGTATAGTGATGGAAAATTGTACAAACTAAGATTTGAACAAAGACCTACAACAAGTTGATGGCCTACTCTATACTAAGCTACTATCCAATTTGTTAATGGACCTTCTGACATCTCCCAAGATTCTCCTTACCAGTTCCAAGGCTGAGGCAGATTGACAAACCTGCAACACCTTTGCACTGGCAAGGTGAAGACCAAAAAAAAAAGAGGATACAAAGGACAACCCTTAATATTAATATTGTGACTTTGTAACATGTTTAGACTTTAGAGAGATATAGGATATTGTAATATTTTATTTTTCACTTTGTAACTGACGGTGGTTGATGATTAAAAGTAATAATTTTCTTAGAGCATGTATCGATAGTTAATAGTCAAATGAATTTTACACTAAATAAGGAGTTTTGAAAAGAAAAATGTAACAACTTGCAATAGAGACATTGTAGATGTTGCACAAGAATAGTTGTAGTCAAAAAAGTGTGTCTAGTTGCCCTTTAGCGATCCCACAAATGGTAGCTAGCCCTCTTTATATTTTATTTCTGAATAATTTACAAGGAGATCTCTCTACTGCTGCAAATAATTGTATTCTTTATATGTTAGTATAGCCAAGGAACTCTCTCTTAATTCTTGTAGTTGTGGTTCCTTCTTAACATGATTTTCCAAATGATTTTTTTTCAATTTGTACTGACAAGAAAGCCTTATATGCACAACATTGGTCCCCTGAAAATATTTTGGTAACAAAAATTTCTTGGTTGGATGTAATGTACAAGGCATTCATTGCAGAAGCTATATGGTTATTTTGTGAATATCTTTATGATGACCAGGTTATGAGTAAATTTACTTGTTTGTTTTAGATAGGGATTTTTATTGAAATTAAAAATATTGTTTTCTATAGGAATTCAGTGAAATATATGAAGCTAAAGAAAATTTGGAACTGGCTTTGGAATAGTTTGAGCAAGTTGTAGAGCTCTATCAAGGTGGAGAAGTTACTAGTACAACTAACCAGTGCCAACTTAAAGTTGCACAGCTTGCAGCCCAGTTTGAGTAGTAAGTTAATATGAAAGAAAATATTTGTAAAAGTGTTTTGGGATCACATATTTTCACTTTTGGGCTATCAAATGACCACAGTGTAGTGGCTACATATAATTGATTTTTTTGGGGGTTTGATTTGTAGATTTATTATTTTCAGTTCATGTGTAGAGACTTGTGGATTTGTGGTTCTTTAAATGAATAATGTAAATGGATTTACTTGTTAAATCTAATATTGTTTTCCTGCAGGAAAATTTTTCTTTCACCTTATTGATTATCTTAAAGGAAGAATTTAACTCTCTCCAAAATTATGTCAAAATATCAAAAGGTTGTGCTATGCTCAAAGACGATTTGGAAATCCTATCATTCATCAATAACAAAGTACATGATTTAGTGGATTGTTACAATGAAAGGTTATCAGCCTTTGAGAGGACCAGACATAGGCACGCAAGAAGAAGAAAGTTCCCACTCTGAAGCAAAATTGTCCAGTCCAGACAATTGAATCAACTCTTTGTCAAGCTACCTTGCCATGCTCGAAAGAGTTATGCCAGTAGTTGAGTATATTCCACTGGATTTTAGGAAAATATTAACATTTTCTCTTTCCTAGAAATGAATCATTTTCTCATGCCATGTTATGATGTATGTGTTGCTCATGATTGTATGAACAGTTTTGTAAACTATAAATAAAAAAAATACTTATTGGCATTAACTTTATGAATTCAGATTATGATGCATTATTTTCTTTGCTTTTTTATGAACATTATGCTTTGTGTATTTGACAACTGTACATTGCTCCCAGCTTCAAAATCATTGATAATTTGTCATAATTTTCCATCACATTTGGAAAAATAAAAATAAAAACTCCAACCAATAGGAGAACGACAGGAATTTGAAAACATTGAATGTTGTAAACCACACTAAAAAAATATTTAAAATAAATTGTTTATTTTTTTAATACATTTTTACATATTGTTTCTACAGAGACAATGTCTTTAATCCCAACTATTGTCTCTAAAAAGACAAAAGTGAAATTGTCTCTAAAGAGACAAAAATATTTCTATTTCATATTGTCTTTATAAAGACAATTTTTAAGACAATACTTTAAGACACTCGCTTAAAGACAATACTTGAGACAATACACAATTTTTTTTTTTGTCTCAAGTTAAGACAATTTATTCAAAAATTGTCTTAAACCGCCCCTCTATGTAGTAGTGACACCTTACAACATGTCATGGCTTTAATTTACTCCATAGCCCTCCCCATTTCCCCTATATTGTGGGTCCACTTTGATTAGAGCAACATTAAGAAATAATAAATGTACAAATAACACATTTTTTAATTGAGTGTGATCACACAATTTGACCTTGTTGAATCTTATTTATACTCTTAGTTAGGTACCAATATCTATCTCTAGTTTTATCCCTTCCTTACCCAAGGTAGATCTATGATTGTGATTCAATTGATCTTGATCACTTATGCACTTGTGGAAATGATCCATTTTCTTTTATATTTCAAATAAAATTTATAATCATGCAATTAGTGTTATCCTAGAATTTCTACAACTTTTCCCTCAAAAATACTATTTTTATAAACACATTTAATAATAAATGATGCAGCATCCAAGGGTGTGAGGGCAATCTTGCATCACCCAAAAGATGATTTCCATTTTGTTCCCGGCGGTTTTCTTTTTGTAGATGTTTTTGTATTTCTCGATACCCTTTTCACAAATAAGAGTTTCCAACTTTCGCATCAGTTTTTTCGCTTTTTCACTAACCGCTATTTTTAGCGTGTTTTGCATTTCGTCGGGAAGACAGAATTTATGGGAAGGTTCAAAGGATGGAAAAATACACAGTCTGGCGAAAGAATCAAGTCAAGATCATTCATGACTTGAAAGTTATTCAAGTTCCAATTTCTGCTTTTTGACCTGAAAAACCTTCCGAGCTCAGTTTGAGGCACCAAATGATCCCGGATGGGCCTGAAAATTTGCGGAAATGTCAAAGTAGTCCGCCGAAGGCCTACTTTGTAGAAAATCGTCTTTTCGAGAGCTTTCCGAAAAGGTATTATCATTGAAGATCCGACGGTCGGATTAAAAGTTATGGCTGCCGGAAGTTGGTGCATATTTTAGAAATGTGCTAATTTTCAACTATGAATTTAACTTGAATTTCAAATTGTAATTTTGGCGCCAAACCGTCAAAAATCTTATCTCGAAGGTTGTTTTTGGTTCCAAACCGAAATGGGTCTATTTAGGGGCTTATTTCTGATTTTTGGGTAACTTTTTGGGAAAAGAAGTTCGCATGCTGTGAAAGGGGATCTGGGTAATTTTCTGTAAGTTTGTAATTTGCATGTATCACAGAGCTCGAGGATTTGTGATCCTCTGCATGTAAGATTTTTCATTATTGAATAATAAGAAAGTTTGCTAGTTGTGTGCATTATTTCTGTGTCTCGGGTTTGCTCCCTCGTCAATAAAGAATAGTCTATAGAGGAAAAAAATATCAATTATAATTTAAATGTAACCTATTGGCCAGTATAAATTTAAAATTCAATTATTTTATATTATATTTTTAAACTATGTCAAAATTCGTAATTCATATATATTAAAAATCACTCACATCTTTCAAGAAATTATTATTTTTAAACATGAAAGTTGCTTCACACTCTAAGATACTTTGGATATCATTTTTCTATTATAATTATTTTCTCTTCACCAGCTAGGCTAGTGAGAAAATAGTTTTTCAATATTTTTAAAAGTGGCATTAAAAATTTAATACACAGTTTAATTATTTACATAAAAAATAATAAAAATGTGTGTCACATTCAAGCACGTTTTCTTTGCTTGTACATATTATTTGATGAAAAATATTATTTTTTCTTTTACAATATTTAAAAAAGGAGTACTCAAACTACATTGAATACCCTCTAACTTTTATTATGAAATTTCTTTGAAATTTGAAGTGAATTTTTGTGATTTAGTATGTGAAGTTACTTGTTGGTGTAGCCATTTACTTTAGGACTATATTTCATTGCTCAATTATTGAGGTTTGATTATAGAACTATTTCCTCAAACTTTTTCCTCTTAGTATAAAGACTTTTGTAGATCATTGAGTATTATTATCAAGTGTTTACCCTCTTCATATGGTATTAGAGCCACTCCAACTTTGAATCCAAATAGTATAATCTTGCGCTTGTGACGGTGATCTCTATCCAAAATTTTTGAGCCATGGAAATGACCCTTGTTGTTATTGGTTTTACTTGATAATGAAGATCTAGGAAGGGCATGCATATAGTTGATGAGGGCATTGAATTCTATGCCTAGTAGTTTTCTTTGGATAGCTATACATAATACAAATGCAACCCCTAATGTGGTGTTGAATGCAACATCACATGATAATCTAGGCGACTTGATCATTGATTTGAGTAGTTAGAAATATACTGGAGAATAATTCAATAAATGGTAGCACTTATAGATGCCGACAATAGATGATATTGACTAGAGTGAGAAACATCACTGTGTAGGATTTTTCTATTACTCACACATATGTTCACGGAGAAATGGTTGATATTAATTTGCAAAAGGTAAAGGGTTATCAAATTGCAAAATAATAAAAGATTTTAAGGCTACAAATCTGAAGGCTAAGCGAAGCTTGGAGAATTATGAGTAATGTTGTGGCTAAAGTTCAAAAATAGCTACAAAAATATGTGGATTTCACTTTCTATTGATATCTCACATGTTGATAGAACTTCACCAGAGAAGTGAATAAGAGTAGGCCCTATTGACATTATGCATAACCCAAAGTTCAAGTTTCTCATGGTGAGTAAGTTTTAGAATTATTGTGGCAATATGTTTGGAAAAACTCTCATGTCCCTTGACAAATTGTTCATGAAATACAAGGTAGTGATGACCCATATGGCTAGAGAGGTCAAGAAGCTTAGATCCAATATTCACAATAAGGAGATCTGTGAGATGATAACAATTGTGGAGAGTCCACGTGCAGTGATTATTATTATGGAGTCCTAAACCAAGACCGCTCGTGGTCTTCATATGTTGAACATTGTGTGGGCTCAATAATTCAACATAGAGTTAAGGAAGTCCTTCTAAAGGAAATAGTACAAGGCGAAGAAGAAGGCCTTTAGCAAGTATGCATAGAGATATGAGAATGGAGATGGTAAAAAGAGCATGAAGGATAAGCTTGAGAAGATGAAGAAGTATGCATATCTTATGAGGGTTTTACCTCACTTTCAGGTGAAAAAGATGAAAGGGTTGAAGAAAAATAAGGCTCACCTTATGGAAATCCAAGTGAATGGTACAATAATTCAACAAAAAATAAAGTAAACATATTATTGTTTTAAGGAGGAATATATTTTTTAGGAGCCAAGTAGGTTCTATTAGGGAATTATGTATGTTTCCACTTGTTCCTCTTCCACATATTAATGCCCATAAAATTTTCAAAAGATTAATACCTTTCATAAATCTTGAATTAATAAGAAATAATATATTGCTATATTCAACCAACTCTCTACTACCACTAGTATGAGACTTCAGTTAAGTTGGAATGCATGGCTAATGACTTGAGTTGTATGACAGATAACATGGACTACCTCCAGTTAATAGGGGATGACCATTCTTGCATGAATGGTGTTGAGTAATGTTTCAGTTAACAAGAAATCACTTGGATCCAACTTGGGCGCCCAAGATGCTTTCTTGGAATTACCTCTTTTGCATGTTGAGATATTTCTGAAGGCTCAGTTAAGTGGGATTACTTTTGGGTGCCAAATTTGAGGAGGAGCTTTGGAATTATCAATAGAATGAAGGTTTAGTTGTGGCTTTAGTTTGGGACGCCCAAATGGATGAAGCACATATTTTAGCATTGTTCTTCATGGGATAACCCCATTTGCATGAGATATGGCATAAATTTTAGGGATAGGGCTTGAGCATTGTAATTGTAACACATGTTGGAGTTTTCAAAGTAAATCAAAGCCTATTTATATCAAGAAAGTTGAATAGAGTTATCATAGTTTTATTGCATGTTGTGAAGAAGATTAGTGAAGGCAGAAGAAGCATTCTCAATCAAGATTCGAGCTATTGTATTTCAGAGATTGAATAATAGGATAATTCTTGGTGCAGTTTTTTCCCGAAAGGGTTTCTCCACGGTACGTCTTGTGTAATCTTTCTAATATCCTATCTAGTTCTTCTATCAACTTCTGTCTACATTCTACAACAGTAAAATGGATTAATCAAGATAATTAGCCGCAAAGAATATATGTAACAAAGGAAAAGCTTATTTAGATTAGCAATATTAAACTTTTAAAGAGTATTAAGCTAAGAAAACACCCCATTTTTCAACAATTAATTGATTCAAATTGATAGATCACCTCCTTTATTTTCTATGCAATCATGTTAAATGTACTTCATTTTATTTCCCTTTTTCTCTCCTTTTTATATTATTCCATTTATCTATCTAAATTATATAATGATAGATTGGGAAAAGCTTGGGATTTAAGTTACTTTTTCCCTTAGCTTCATTGGCATACATTGCTATTAGAAAATTTCTCTTTGAAGTGTAGATGCAAGAAATTAATCTAATATTAGTATCCATTAACTCATAGATATTATCCAAATTTTTATTATAATATTAATTTTGAATGAGAATATTTATTTACTTTTAACAAAACATAAATAATTATTAAGGGTATTATATTTCATCCATAGATGTTCAGGGATAATATTGCGAGTGTAAATAAACTTTGTCTTATTATTCAATGGATCATTTATAGGAAAGAAAAAATGATACGAGTGGCAATTTACAACAAAGAGAGAGAGAGGTGTGGAAAGGATTTTGTATTATTGGTGATAATAAATGGAAATAAAGGACATACAAAGCCTAGGGAGTGGATGATTGAATAGCATAGTACTTGTATGCTTTTTCTTATTATCCAATGATATTGAGCTACTACGTCATGCACTCTGCTCGATGAATTGGTTTATCCTTTTTCAAGCAACCATTAACAATAAGAGGTTACATTTAAATGCCAACTAGGGACACATTTCTAAGGTGACACTACACAAAATAAAAGACTACTAATCTAGGTTAATGTTATGGGTGAATATTATATCTATAAATTAATGAATTTTGATAAACTATAGCTATGAGTACTCATTTTTAATAAATTAAAATATAGTTTAGAATGAGAAACTAATTACTAATTTTAACAAAAAAGTGACAACATACCTTAGGTGGGACCTTGCTTAGGTATCAACACTCTCTTAATTCATAGGATAATTATCTCCTCAACTCTTCATGCACAATTTGATTGAATATTTTAGATAAAAGATTCACACTTTCTTTCCATTTAAAAGATAAAATGCAATTTTTGAAGAAAAGATTATAGGGTAATTCATTATGTACATTTTTACAATACATAATAAGCTAACTCTAGATAACTAGGAGTGCTAGATACAACTTGTCAACTCATTACATCAAAGTAGGAAAATGACTATTTTGTAGTTAAGACACCAAATAAAATTAGACATGAAGTCCTAATTTGATTCTACTAACAAAGATAAGGAAACTAATTTTGTAGGCATGCTAAACATATGGAAAAGGTGTTGGTGATGAGCGAAAGAGTTTGCTTCTTTACGAAAAAGTCCCACTAGTGGAAAAGAGTTTTAAATTTTCCAATAGCTCGTGGCTAACTCGACTATAGGTTCAATCCCTATTGTTGCAGGTTCACAATCCTTTGCCTATGGGTTATCAGATCTTATGGCTATAGGTCAACAATGGTTTATTGGTTATGAATTATTGCTTCCTTCTTGCTAAATGTCAGATTATTTTTGCACACAAGGAACTTATTCATTATAATCAACATAATTCACCATAATATTTCATCATATTTTTGCAATAATCACATACACATGAAAGTATCAATCAGCTTATCGGCAGTTACTTCTAATACTTTATAATTAAATATTGAGTCTTTGGGAATGCCTAAAAATGTTATGGAAGTATCATTGGAATAAATGAAATAACCGTAATTAAAATAACAATTCTACAACCCATTAGTACTCATGGCATAAAGAATGGGGCCATAGGTTTTACACACATCCTCATTAGTGTTCAATTTAGATTGAAAATCTGTAAGGTTCTTGTCAAGTTGGTGTACCTTACATTGAGTTGACGTAAAAATGGTGGATTGGTGGTCAAAGCCTCCCTTAGTATGATCATATGTAGTAGTGTTACAAGATGTTAGAAACATAGGTATAGATTCATAATTTGGATAAAAAATAGATTTTAATAAATTGAGGGTCATTTGGATAGTAGTAGTTTCATGTCTAGTGTAACAAATTCTTAAATTTTTATATTTCCTATCATGAACACGCATTTATAGTTGATTTTAAAGAAAGGTTCATGCATTCAAGGTTTGTTTGCATCAATTGAGCTTGATATTCAACCACTTAGATTTTAAGCACACTATTTTGCATCAATGTAGAGCTAAAGATTATGACCTCATCGAAGGAATCAATTTTTATATTGTGACAAATTGATTCTACATTCTGAAAATCTACATTCGCTCAATGATTTGAGAGATAAGCCATCTATTTCTCACATCTAATTTCATAGACATGCTTTCATTTTATTATCATTTCCATGTCATAACTCATTGAAGCTTAATTTGAGTTTGATTGTTTGTATATTTTTAATCAGAAAGTATTTAACATTATGATATTTTTCATCTCAAAGTTTTGATAAATTTGACATTCTTTCGACCCGTATAATTTTTCCTTAGAGTTTAAATCTCAATTTTCACATTTATATTTTTACGCAGAAGGAATTTCCCTATTTGAGCTTCTGAAGCTCATTTTTCCCATCATGGTTCACAAGCCTGGAGAGGCCCTACAAGGGGGTTAAATGAATCTCAACCATGCATCATTTTTCATCATTTTTTTGGCATGCCTGTCAAGCTCCTCCCGATCTTTCCCCAGAATCTCTAGGTGCTGCAATGGAGCCACCGGTGCCCACTTGATGGTCACAGAGGATGTGTCTGTACCTACGGTAATCATGTTGTACTCAACAAAAGGAAAAACTGGAACTGCAACTGAGGAAAGAATCACCAACAGAGAGATTTTAGGGCCTTTCAAAATTATAATAGAAAGGGGTAAGAAAAGCATACCAGGGCAGTGGCCTTCACCACATCATCTTTATTGTCAGATTGAATGTCATGGTCGTCTATTATAGATGAGAAGATCGATTAAGTCCTGATCATGCATCCCCAATTTCTCACGATGCTTGTCGACGAATTTTTGGATAAAGGCATCTCTTTTCTTCTGTAGCTTTTTCATGGTGAATATGAGACCTTGCAGATCAAGCCACTTGAGAAATGGCGGGTAGTGGCCGACTACAAATACACCATATAAATAGAAAGTTTCTTCTACCATCTTCTTTAGGTAATGCCCTTCTTGGAAATCCTCGAAATCATGAGATCTCAAGACTCTCTTGCTGTCAACCATGCACACAATTATATTAGATGTGAGATCGGAAAGCCTGAATTTCATGTTTACTGGCACGACTTCTCGATGGAAACTCTCAAATAGGGAACCAATGCTGGTGGAAAATTCCTATATACGCAAGTGTTTGAAGGAATCGATTATGTTTGTAGAGAAGATCTTGATGGTGCACATATTTTGAAGGTCTCGCAATTGTGAATTGTAGGGCAGGAGAGAAAACATTTTGTAGTCATAGCCCAAAAGCTTTCTTGCAGCCGTCTGTCGGCGTGATGCCAAGGCTCTGTCATTTGTTGTAAGCCATTGTTTTGCGCACTCTGAGGAGGTGACGACCAAGACTAGGTGGAAACCAAGGAGAAGATGCATGATGGGCCCATAACGTTTGGAAAGAGAGGCCAAAAATATGGTGAATGGCATTCTTCTTTCTCAGTAGATGCAGATGCTCGATTATTGGCCACGATGTAGGATGTGGTTTGAAATCCACTGCTATTACGCAAACAATAAACAACCGAACAAAGAAAAACTATCCATGATACACAAACTATTTGAAAGTAAAATCATTATCCCATGTCGCATCTTTTAAAAC
>VDFB02215917.1:0-11684 GCA_007258455.2 Sequoia sempervirens
TTCAGTTTCAAAGGTTTTCTTATATAAGAGTTTATGGTTTCATTGGTTTTCCAATAAAACTCACTAGGTACCCAGAGGATAAATTTGTGATCATTGAGGTTTGCAGACAACTTGCTAAGGTAAATAAAAGGTTTTAGGTGTATAGAAGGGTAATGGTTTAGTTTACTGTTGGTTTTGGTCCCTTCACCTGTGAGTCTATGTCAAATACCTTGAATATTGAAAGGGAAATATCTAAATATACCTTTCATTTTCTCTTTGACATAAAGGATTATGTAAAAAATAACTTGAAGTTAGAACCTAGTTTCTTTCCTCTTCCCAACTTAGAATATTATTGGGTCAATTTCTTTGATGAGTTTGAAATGAGAAGGGGAATCTAGATGAGATTGTCTTTGACGAAAATAGTCTCTTATGGTCTACATTGGGATGTACAGGGTACTAAAGACAATGAATCAAATTTGGTAGATCCAATCTTCACAAATTTAATAGCCAATCAACCAATCACTGCTATGGATTGGAGTAACAAGGAAATTGAGACAATTACAGCTAGGACTGAATATGTTTTACAAAGAACATGGAAATGGGTGGCTAAAAGGAAAATAGAGCAATCTCACCCTCAAACCAGGTCATGGGATACTAGAGTTGTAGGTGGCAGTAGTCAACCACCTATAATTTTGGGGACTTTTGGATGACCTACATGCCCAATGTGGTGTCAAGAGGTCAAGGTGATGGTGACGAGGAGCCTCCTGATAAGAAGTTGTTTAGAAGACTTGTGGAGAAGATATCCTTGATCTTCCCCATCTGTATAAAGATAAAGAGGTTGAGGGAAAAGAAGAGGATTTAGGGAGTATTGAAATTGGTACCTCCTCCTCATCCCATTAGTCATCACTAATCAGGGAGGAAAATGAGCCTATGAAATAGAGGTATTCCCTACTTTCATAATACAACATACAAATAGACACTCTTCCCACAAAGAGAACATTATTTGATTCTTCCAATTCTAAAGCAACCAATGTTCATGTTACTCCTATTTGGATGGAAGACATATTTTCAAAGAAAAGGAAAGATGTGCAACTAGATATTCCAAAGCAAGATATGGTGGGACAATTAATTCAAAGAACTCCCAAGCCTAAAAGATTGAATACCACTGCTAGGATAATAGATGATGATAGTTTAGGGAATCTATGTCTAGAAGTTGCACGTCCTACACAAAAAGAGGTCACTTAGGTGATGTGAGTGACTTCAACATTGACAAGATTAACTTGGGATCTCCTATAAGGGATGGAGATGTACACAACTTCTAGGTATTAACAAAAATGATGGTAGAGTGATCTAATCAAGACTTGAGAAGAGTAAGGATGAATTAAAGAAGCAAGTTAAAGTTTTAACTGAATGCTTAAAATTAGTCTTTGATCTTCCCCCTCAACCAATTTCCCAAATCGAATCATCCTCTGATCCCATGGCGACGATTGGAAAAAAAATCAGTGAGTGAAATGAAAATTTGTATATATTTGTATTTATAATGAACTCTCTAATTTATTATTTTGAAAGACCTAATATTATATGATTTGAATACAACTTTTCATTAAATATTAATTGAAATTACTAGTTGTATGTGTGCATTTGGTTTATGGAGATAGTTTGAGAATCTTGAATTTGTGTAATAAATATTTCTCTTATGCTTATGCTTATTCCTATGTGAATGTATATGCATTTATCTTTGTAATAGATTTTAGTTGTTAGATAATATTTGGGGAACATTTTATTTTTATATCATCTCATATGAACTAGTCTTTGCACCAAAATTTATATTGTCTTTCAATCACATCTGATGTCAGAAATCCTTCTTATATCGGGTTTATCCTTTAATGATTTTTGGTTAAAAGAAAACATTAGTTTTTAGTTTTTCAGTTTTTTAATGCATTGAAAATAATATGAGGGAGGTGTACCTCTTTAATTCAGAGGGTGATTACTTTTCTATAGAGGGTAATTATCTAGAGCTGTTGGGACAGAGGCACCTTTTTTTAGCAAGGAATCAATATTATCTCAAGGTGCCCAATCTGTTAGCCAACAGATTTTTGGCAACTTTGTTGGGGAATGTAAGGATATTGTATCAGGTTTCCTTATCTGGGGTAATCTATTATGTATTCTATGTCATCCAGGATTCTTGAAGGTTCACTGGGGGAGAAAGAAGTAGGGGTATTTCAGACCCATTTTTTGAATCTCTACAAAGTGTTGGTTGTTTCTTAAGAGCCAAGTTGATCTTCAAAATTTCCTATGGAATTTTCCATTTCAAATATTTAGCAAATCTAAAGGGATTGGACAATGAATCAGTGAAAGCAACAAAGCTTTCCTCCTGCACTTTGGGCTCTATGAAACCCCGAAGGGTGATCCCACAATGTATATTTAAGAACTTATGCAATTAATGATTAAATACATTGTAAATAACAGTCAATTCTCATATTACCACTCAACAACATAGTGTATAAAAAGAGTTGGAAGCTCTTTTAACAATACACTACAGTTGGAGCATGAGAATAATGAAATTCATCACAAAAGAACTAAAATGGTAACTCATTTGAAATGTTTTTAAATAAAGAGTGATTTGTTGATGAATGGACCTAAAAAATGTATTATGAATATGTTACCCAAACTAGTGCCTTATCCTAAACACGGAGTCAATATTAACCTACACAACCTAATAAAACTTTTACACATAGCATCATATAAGATTTAAAAGTAGTGCATTACAACATCTCCACTTTATATTATTGACGATCCCTTCTTATGAATATCCTAGCACTCAATTCATATGAATCAAAATCTTCACTCAAGCACTTACATTAATTCTTTGAATTAATAAGCAAGAAAAAAACCCTACATCCACTAGAAATTAATGGAGATGAATAGAAAAATCCTTGATTATATTATTCATAACTTGTAGAACAAGTACATAGGAGAGAAAATGGCCATGAAATTTGCACCATTTTGTATTGTATTTGCTAGTTTTGTTATCATAATTACATATGTACAAACAGACTCAGAACCTAAGAAAAAACTCAAAATATGCTTTTTATTCTTTTACATCTCTTTGTGATCAATTTCCCTACTTCTGGCCTTGAATTCCTTCTTATAGAAGCAAAGGAGAAAAACAAGCTTCGGGCTAGAAAGTACACATGTCACCATTCTATTGGACCAATATAACATATATTCCCTTTGCAATTACATTTGCATTCTTAGATGGAGGGAAACATATATGAGACAAAATTTACTCTCATTTGTTGTTGGAGATCCAGTCCTACCTTTCAAAAGGAATCTTTGAGTAGTTTTAACAATATCCTCGTGCTCAAAAAGTGTGTCCATGCATACAAAATTGAAATGAAAGAAAGAATAAAATAATAAAATAGGAAAGGACATGGAATATGTCCATGTCTCCAAACTTGTCATCAATTCAAATTGGGGAGAAGGAATATATTTTCCATACTTTAACAAAAGAATAATCTGTACTAATTTTAGGCTATGCATTGCATTTATCCCATTTATTACTAACCATGATTGTAGGTTTCAAAATTAGAATTATAATTTCCACCCCATCATTGCACTTAATCCTCTAGTCCATCCAAGTATTTGCTCCTCCAAGCCTGGAACTCCTCCTTCGTGGGCCACTTGAATTTCATGACATTTTCAACCTTTTGTCTATAACGTGAGTACTTGGTAACTACCTAATTGGATTCCCTATCAAATTATGCCAAGACAATCTTTGCATGGGCCAGCATGTCCATGTTCCTCTTTAGTGTTCCCATCTCATTCCCCTAGAAAATTGAAGCAGCTTGACCTGAAATGGCATCATTAGTTTCCTTTCTCCACTCTTGCAGGGTTTTTATGCTACCATCATCCCTTAAAATAGATGGGAGGAGACCATGATGTGTTTCATGAAATTTTGTAACCAATTCCCCTATCCTAGCCTCCAAAGGCTCAATAACTCCTCTAAATTCTTGAATCCCATTTACAATAGTAATGGTGGGCTTAAGCTTCTCAGGGGGTTTAGCCTCCTACTTGGCTCCAATAGACATCATCCTCAACTCTTGCAACATGGGGATCCATGTCTCCATGAGCAAAATATCCCTCTCCTTATCATTTCTAAAATTATT
This sequence comes from Sequoia sempervirens, assembly GCA_007258455.2. Taxonomy (NCBI): domain Eukaryota; kingdom Viridiplantae; phylum Streptophyta; class Pinopsida; order Cupressales; family Cupressaceae; genus Sequoia; species Sequoia sempervirens. Next base: position 4,149 of record VDFB02215917.1, read on the forward strand.
GATAGCAGATTTCATGTAGGAATAACTATCATGAATACTATTTAATATGTTAACAACCCCTCTGTTTAAGTGTTCCAAGACTGTAGTGATAATCTTCACATTTATCATAAAGACTTCTCTATCATGCATGATTGTCACATTTCTCTTTATAATCATTTAGTTGCTTAAGAAACTCCTCCTTGTTGATACCTTCCTCATCTTGTGGTACTTCTAATGTACAAGGATTTATCATTGAAATGGGCACAGTTACCATATTACATGGCACAATTTCCCATGAAGAACTTGATAAAGGGGTATAATCAGTAGGTGCAGCTTCATGTGGAGTGGTAGGAGAATCAACACTTGTCTATGTTTACTCTCTTGGTTGAAAATTTTGCAAATTCTCCTTGAATAATGTTATTTTCATTTGTAGTTACATCTTTTGTTGTTCAGTCCTTCCATATTGTACCAACAAGTCATTGTATTATATCCTAAACTTTTCCTTTACTATAGTTACAGATTCCACGGTGGTTCTTGTGAACTAAGCAACATTTATAGACATATTTTATGCCTCAAGAGTTGATTTCTTTGACACTCTCTTTATTATTAGGCCTCCCCTATAGTTAGGTGCAGCTTCAACAATGTAAGGCTTTCTTGTATTTTGGGCTAGGGACCAAATAGCTAATGCATCCTGCTGCTCACTGAAAGTAGATCCTTGTAGTGTAATTTTAATGCCTTCTTATGAGTTGTAGAGAGGTCTATCACATATTTTTATTGTATCAAAGGAAATAGTATAAGCCAAATCCCATTCTGGTAACAACAAAATACCACTATTTCATACCAACTTTCTACCCTCTTCTACAGTCATCCCTTGAAACTTAGCTCTCATTTCATTCAAGACCCATGCTTGAATGGTGGCCTTAGGTAACTTTGGATGAAGAATCCTTTGCTTGGCTAGATTTCTAACATATTCATCCTTCTTGGTCTTGTAGGAAAATTCCATGAAATCTTGAGATCTTATAAATGAATCATCATCCATGAATCTCATGCATGCTTCCACCCTAACATCATCCTTACCATTAAGCCCATTGATTTTAGCCTTACTTAAACTCATACCCAATTGTTGTGATACCATTTATGCTAGTGCAAGAGGAATTCCCTATTGTATTTCCTTCTCAGATACCCAAATTTCCTCATCAGGTTCATCATCATCATAATCCACCAAACCTATTTGTTAAACCTTTTTCTTCTTCAATGGTGGCTCTCTTGGTGGTGAGGCATGTTGTAATGGGGCATCAAAATCCATAATTTTAGGCTCAATTGTCCTTGGATGAGATTGTGGTGGAATTTGTGGCACAAGAGAAAGAGGTATTTTCTCCTCTTGTTGGGAGTTAGCAACCACTGTATCATCTTTTTTTTTTGTTCTTCATCCTTATGAAAACCTTTATTTTATGTTCCTTAGGAGGATGATCTGTAGGCCTTTCCTCCATACCAGGGATTTCTCCTACACTCTATTCCTCTTCCATGGGGGCTTTCCCCTTGTCTTGAATCATTCTTTCACCTCCAAGGTGACCAACCATTTCTTCAAAGTTCTTGAACACATATTCCACTCTCTACATTATATTGGGAATTTGTGCAAGAGAAGTGAATTTAGGATCCTTTTCCTTTTCCTTTCTTTTCATTTTGTTAAAAGCGATCCACATTGATTTTTTATTCTCTTGCTCCACAAAATCAAAGATGTTCCTTATTATATCCTCAGGGAACTAGAAAATTTTCACCAACTTGGAACTCTTGTTCATTTCCTTTAACTAGGCTATGAAGCCTTCAGGATCATGATTATCCCTTGTCACTGCTCTTTTCATGTAAAATGTTTTGAGTATATCATTTATCTTATTCCAGCCTCCCTTTGTCATTACAAAATCAGAGAAGCATGTGTATGAGGGAAAAAATGCTCATTTTCCCTATTCCAACAAGTGTTTATTCTCCACACTTCCCAATTGATACATCACCTGAATAAATTCAATTATTTTTGTGACATACTTAGGCAACAAGTGAGGTACAACAGTGGAACCATACACTCAAAATCGTATATGCAGGGTAAGGGTAAACATCTCCCAATTATGATCAATCTCTAGCTTAGGCCTCCTATCTTTGGGTCTCAAGAAATCATGCAAGGCCTTGGTAACTCTTGGCATACTCACAACTAGGACTATTCTCAATTATGAAGCAAACAAGTTCTCAAATACAACATTATCAAAAGTTTTGTCATTTGTATCCAATACGGTAGTCCAACACTGAATAGGAAGCTCCAAAGTACCTTCCATCCTATCCAATGTCATATTCTATCCAAAGTAAGATGCACCTTTGAACAAAAAAATGTGCATTAACAATGAGCACTAGCTAAACCTCACTCCATCTACACCCCTCTTCAATTTTACCAAACCCTCATGAATTCTCTCTGTTAAAAACCCTACGTAATCATATGTTGTGCAATACTGAGGGTGTTGAATGTGGGCTACCATATACATCCATGCCATGGGAATTCTAGTGACAAGATCATAGCCAATTATCTAGCAAATGGAGTAGAAACTCCTTTGGAAATAAGAGAAAAAGTAATTCAAAGGAAAAGGCTCTTTATCAAATTGTCCCAATGTGATTTTTTAGCCCCTACTTTCTACTAAGTACCTTGGCAATATATGGACCCTAAATGCAATCTTAGTTCTGTCATACTCCTACCTAAGGACCCTTTCATCAATTTTACACATATCATCACTCCACTCGGTGAGTCTGAAGACACAAAAAAATATCTTCCTTGGTGACCCTAACCATGTAAATTCCATCATAAGACCTCAAGTCCTTGTGACTGGGTCATAATTTACAGCTATTTCTTTCAATAGATCGATATCCAAGTATACATAAGGCATGGTCAATTTACTTAGGTCAAGATTCCAACGGTTACCAAATGGAATTCCCATGTTTCTATTTTTGAACTAACCATAGGGAAATTCCCACCCAGTGCAAGGTAGTTTGGCATCCCTAATAGAACTATTTTTATCACTTAAGTCATCAACTACTTGGAGACCTCAGGGAAGCAATTGACACTTAGGTTTTTCACTGGTTGAAGGTGGAAGTTGGTCAACAAGGTCTTTACTCAAAGGTCTTTTGGGAATAGAAGCTTCCCCTTTCAATGAAGATGCTTTTTCTTTGGGGGCCATAACTCAAGAGCTTTATAAAGTAGGGTTTATGGTTTCTTAGAATAGAACCTTTGACTAAGAGTTTGATAGGAACTATAACCATGCAGGATCAACTAGTTTCTTTCAATGAATGGAAAACCTTAAAAGAAGTGCAAAACCAAGAAAACCCTAATTGATAGAAAGACTTAGATATCACAATTTATTAGCTTGGTAGGTCCCCCTAATTGATAGAAAGACTTTACAGCTTGGTAGGTCCCCCAACCCTGGGACACGTGTCCATATCCCACTAGCCTGTGATAATAATTTATTGCAAATTTGGAACATACGAGGTAGCGGGGAATGGTTAGGATGAAGACACGTCACATGAAACCCACTATTGATCCTCCTTTAAAACCTCCACTTGCTAACCTTTTGAAAACATTGGGCCCACCATCAGGCATGACACATGACAACCACCCACCAGTCTGTTTGATTATTTTAATGAGAAATGAGGTAGAATGAGGGCATGGGGAGTGACAAAGATTTGCACATCGTGATTGAACAGTCTTCATAAAACATAAGATCTGCAAGTTTCAAATTTGTTAGTGTTTAAAAGAGGGGCCCAACTAGGCACACGACAAGTATGAACATAAGGTATTAAAATGAAACCTTAGGCTAGGGATGAAAATTAATCCCAATCCAAGACCTGATTTAATTTAAGATATAAAACAATATTTTCAATACAACAACATGACTACCAAGATCAAGGGGCTATTTTATCAACAAGACGGAAGGAATAAAGCATAACTTAGATGATAGAGAACCGATAGCATGGGGTCAACAATAAATTAGAATTCTAATAAGGAATTTCAAACTTAGACCTTTTTGAGAGGGTTAAGGAGCACAAAACCCTAAAGCATGGTTAATAGGATAAAACCCTAAGACCGTAATGATGAGAATAACTAGGTTTAGAACAATTTTAATCAATGGAACATGGAAATTAAGGGTTCCACCACAAAGGACTAGTTTTCTCTATATATCCCTTCTAGAAGAAGAGTTGGAGCTTGAAGTAGACCCACTTCTCCAACTAGGACACCCCAGATTACTCCACCTACCAAGCCCTAGTATTACATGGAACTGTCCTCCTTGTAGTTGTAAATTTTCCTCACAATATGGCCAATCAACCACATGTTCCTTGGGGAGTGGTTATTCGTCCCTTGAGTCTATAAAATAGCCTTCATGACCTACCTTACGGCTCTGGAAAAAACTTACCCAAATTTAGGGGTGATGGGAATATTTCACTAGAGGAGCACATTGATGCTTTCTTTGCAACCTATGTTGTGCTTGGCATACAAGAAGAAGATGTACCAGTTAGATTATTTATAAAATATTTGGTGGATGCTACAACACAATGGTTCAATCAGTTACTGCATGGTTTAATTAATAATTGGGCCACTATGAGGAGTAATTTGAAAGCATATTTAAAAGTGTTGATGATGATCTTTCTCTGATTGCACAGGTTACATAGCTAAAGAAGGAGGAGAGTGAACCTATGAGAGAATTTGTAGCTAACTTTAATAGGTTGTTTAGCCATATTGACATTGCAAAAAGACCATTGAAGGAGATGCAAAAATGTTTATTAATGCACAACACCAGAATATCAGTCTACTTTTGAAAAGGGGACTTGTAAACATTAGAGGCTGTAAAAATGTTTGCTATTGAATTAGAAGATGACTTCATCACAGTTGAAAAATGGAAAAGAGAGATGTATTCAAAAAAATTGTAGGTGGTAACCTCATCAAATATCATGATACAAAGGTTAACTAATGTTATTATTGCTCTCAAAAGATAATTTCTTGAGAGTACTTAGCCTTATCAAGATATCTCAAGGAAGAAAAATTTCCAGCCTAGCAATAAAACTCTTCCTTTTCCTCCAACTCAACAGAGATTGGAAACAGAGGCTCCTCTTGGAGACAACAAGAAGAATATGTGTTTCTTTTACCTCACATCTAATTATGATTGTTCAAAGTTCCCTAAAATGAAAAGATTTATGTAGATGAATACTATGAAGGAAGTCATTGAGGATGTTACTGAAGAAGGGAATTCTTCTAATCAGTATGGCAACTCTACGAATGGGTACCTAGAATATGAACCTAATGATGATAGAGGTGGAGATGTCTATATCACTCTAGATGATCCTACTTGTGTTGTTGTCACATGAGGCCAAGAAAACACTAATAAAAAAGGTACTCAAAGCTCCACAGAAGCTTTGCTTCCTAGAGCTAATGACACTTCTAAAGGTAGGAATGTGTCACATGCAATTACAGAAGATTCTCCCAAATCTTCAAATATTTTGACTACTAAAAATTCTACTAGAGATTTTGATATTATTGAATTCTATAAAAACTCTAAGGTACAAATTTCACAAGAAGAATATTTACGAATGAATCCTAAAGAGTTGGATAGGTTGATCGAGTATGTTAGGCCAGGTCTATCTTACTCCCATGCAGGATTAGATGAGCAAATGATTAGCTCTGAAGATTTAGCTACTAATGCAACCTCCAATAGTAAAATGTCATCATCATGCCCTTTTGAAGATAAAATGAATCCTTTCTATGTGTCATTGTTTGTGAATGGGTTCATGTTGAATAATTATATCATCGACTCTAGTGCTTTTGACAATGTTATTCCTACACAAACTGCTTCTTGGAGACAACAAGAAGAATATGTGTTTCTTTCACCTCACATCTAATCATGATTGTTCAAAGTTCCCTGAAATGAAAAGATTTATGTAGATGAATACTATGAAGGAAGTCATTAAGGATGTTACTGAAGAAGGGAATTCTTCTAATCAATATGGCAACTCTACGAATGGGTACCTAGAATATGAACCTAATGATGATAAAGGTGGAGATGTCTATATCACTCTAGATGAGCCTACTTGTGTTGCTGCAACATGAGGCCTAGAAAACACTAATAAAAAAGGTACTCAAAGTTGCACAGAAGCTTTGCTTCCTAGAGCTAATGACACTTCTAAAGGAAAGAATGTGTCACATGCAATTACAAAAGATTCTCCCAAATCTTCAAATATTTTGACTACTAAAAATTCTACTAGAGATTTTGATATTATTGAATTCTATAAAAACTCTAAGGTAAAAATTTCACCAGAAGAATATTTACGAATGAATCCTAAAGAGTTGGATAGGTTGATTGAGTATGTTAGGCCAGGTCTATCTGACTCCCATGCAGGCTTAGATGAGCAAATGATTAGCTCTCAAGATTTAGCTACTAATGCAACATCCAATAGTAAAATGTCATCATCGTGCCCTTTTGAAGATAAATTGAATCCTTTCTATGTGTCATTGTTTGTGTATGGGTTCATGTTGAATAATTATATCATCGACTCTGGTGCTTCTGACAATGCTACGCCCTTAATATTAGTGTACATTGGGTTATGAATAGTTGGCTTGTGGCTATCTTAACTCTCTATTAAGTCATATTATCATTAGTATATTGTTATTTAGTTGTTTAGGTCGGCCTAAGTCTTATATATGGGTGTCTAAGTCGGCCTTGGTGATATCCTTGGCATAAATAGGTATATATAGTAGGTTGTGAGTCTTATTTCATCATCAAGTTGTGAAGTGTGTTCTCATTAGAGATATTTGGAGGTTTTCCCCCTCGAAGTGGCTTGTTATTCTCAGTTATTATCAAGTATTTTCAGAATATTTCATATCATATTCTTCTATTGTGCAAGTTATTTCATAACAAGTGGTATCAGAGCATGATCTTGGCACCATAGAGGCAAGGTTTTTCTCAATTTTGGAGGCGATTTTGGGAAGAGCATATCTTTCATAATTTGTCAAATTTTTTTCTGATTTTTAAAGGGTTTTTGAAGAACATATTGAAGAAGCTACAGTCCATATTTTAAAAGAATTGGAGCAGAATTAAGTGAATTATTGCAAAATTAGGGTTTCTACACTATTTTTTTGGAATCTACATATCTCATACATCTTGTAGAATTGGAGTCTAATTTTTATTGGGTTTTTGAAGACATAATAAAGGAGATTACAGTAAAAATTTGAGAGAATTTAAGTTTCATTTGTGTGATTTATTTCAATATTAGTGGTTTCCATCATGACGGGGCTTGCAACAAGGGGTAAAAAGAATGTTGTCACTCCAGGGAAGACACTTGATAAGGATGGTGAAACAATCAAGGATATTACTCATAATGAGGAAATAAATAAGTTCAAGGAAGACATTTCCTCAATTAAGATGGATATATCAATCATGCGAAGCTTGTTAAGTGCCTTTATGAATGAACCAAGAAAGGAGGTTTCAAGTAGCCAAGAACTAGAAGAAGAAGAAGAAGAAGAAGAAGAAGAAG